>JAUMTS010132215.1:0-15951 GCA_032273385.1 Ophiopholis aculeata | reverse complement strand
ACGCCAACATCAGCACTCGTGCATTATTTTGGCACCATTTCTCTCGCGTCAAGTAATACGCAGTTATTATTCTTTAATTAAAGCAACACTGTTCTCTTTATTTCATTTAATTCCCAGTTAAAAGGTCCTTCTTGATGTCTGGAAAATATCTGATCATGCTGAAGTGACAGGAATGGGGCTTGATAGCTGCTAGCTATTGCTGGGTATACAGTACATCCGATGAGGCCCTTTAAATAAGACTTAACCCAATGTTAGAACAATTGTTCCGGCACCCATTGCCATGCCATCAAGCGTCCATCATTAATATTGAAAAGATAATAAGCACAGTACTCATTTGTTGATTACAAGCTGGATTTCAATTAACTTTACTTCGCAAGTCAGACAATGCAATGAAAGAAGATCTCATTTCATGAATTATTTACATTTCTCCCAAGCAATGGTAATGCCTGTAAGATGCTAGGTGTCAAACATTTATTAATAAAGAGGCAATCATCAATAATTAGTCTGTCCTATTTTCAGAAGCCTTGGCACGACTCTTTATAAACATGATAAGACAGCTTTTATCTTCAGCCTCTTGGGGTTTATTGAAAGTAGTTTAATGACGATTTGAATTCCGAAAGAGAAATCTTTTAAGTTTCCAGTATTACCTGTAACACCTTTAACGCTTAAAATACTTTAGTTTTAGAAGAAATACAAATATCTGATTTAATGATGTTAATTGAAATACCAAATCATATCCATTGCCAAGTTCACGCCCGAAAGTCGTATGATGAGATTAGACTTCGCGAGATGAGTTTCAGAGTTCAAGTTCCTCTAAAAGCATTAATAAATGTAACAAGAGCAACTTGGTGTTATAATTTTTTTCTCCCATTTTTGGTAAAAATATATTGGTTAAGGTGAAAAACTAATAAAACCGACCCTAAACGAGTGTCTTTACATTATGTTGGGACATTTTTTACCAAAAAAATCATATTTTTAAAGTAGCCTGTTACAAATTTCTTTTATGCGATCCATATGGGTCGCAACAATTCTCACTTATGTACCAAAAAAACCCGTGTGCATTTATATACATTCGAGAAATAGTTCAGACGTTATATCACTCATTAAATTAGTCGTAGGCGATCAAATGTGAACGCTCACTGAAACAACACGCTCTTGTTTGTCTATATATAAGGAATTCGATTTTAGAGCAAACGAAATTCACATAGATTCTATGATTAAACATATCTGAAAAAATTGCTATGTTTAATAATCCTACATAATATTGACAAACTTATAATTTTTGTTTTTACCGTCTCTTTCTTCCTTCGTATCCTTTAAACTACTTCAATCCACCGCTGAACACAGTTCCGTGCCTGCTGAGTATTCTCTGTCAGCTATTTCTATGTGAGGCCTCCGCCAGGAGTGGCATTGTCTTAGGTTCCTACAGTACACGATCCATACACAAAACCCAATTTATACGCTATGTTTTTACTTTGATGCGATTGCTGCCAAGGTGCCTTTGTTACTAAATGTAATTAAATGTATCTTTCTGCATAACGATGTTTGAAAAACAAGATGATTCCCAGTTCTACAAAGCTAAAATCGTTTCACAATCCGTCTACATAATATGTGCAACATCTGGGTTAAAGGGGCAAGGTCTGATTTTTCAAAGTTTTCTATTTCATTTGGTTGAGCATCACCCAAGAGCCTATAATTTGAAATTTCAGTTAAATCAGTCAAACCGTTTTGATTTAAGAACAGTTTTGTATATTGCAATTGTCTATACTTTACTGTGTAAAGCTGATTATGGTTACCATAACTGGGTACGTTTTCACTTATATCTCCCAAATGGAATACATTCCAACGGTAAAATTTCACATGGGTTATGAGAAAAATATGTTTAATGTTTTAACACTGAAAGTTTTGATCCATATTAAAAAAACAAATAATACGCCATTTCAAACTTGATGTAACTGTTACCAAGGATTTTCTGTCACCATTTGTTTTTACATTTTTCTTTTTGCAGAACGGTATTTGAAAAAACAAACCATTCACAATTTAGCAAAGCTGATATCTGAAGAAAATCTTTGGTTTAATTATTTCACAATCCGTCTACATAATATATGCAACAGCATAAGTAATGATTTTATACTGAAGGTCTTGATACATATTAAAAAGAAAAAATTACACACTGGTACCGTTTGCAATTAAAATGTATCTGGCTGCAAAACGGAGTTTGAATGTAAATCACACCCTTTTCATACATTTATTTATACAATTTATGATTTCAGCAACAGCACGAATCTGTGCAAATACAACAGAACAAAAAATCCATAAAGTAAATCTATTTTTCAATACTACGTTTTCTTCTAGTTTTATTTCAAAGCACTGTAATGTGAGCTATTAGGTTGGAAAACCAGGTCCTCCTATTTATTTTACGGTTGATGCCGAAAACAAATTTAATAGTTGCATTTATAATGTGTTTTCCTCGGTCGCCATGCCAATAAAAGGACACCGTTTTTTACATTGTGTTCAAGACAAAAAGATAAAACACGTGTGAAATATTGTAACCATGCCATTACAAAGGCATTTTGATCACATTATATTTTATTTTAAAAAGGGAATACATTTTAAATTTGAACACAATAACATAATGTTTTTGTCATGTTTGTGGGAATTGTACTAATATTCTGGAATACATGTTGGCACATAATTTACAGCATTTGCAATTTGCTTTCAATGCATGTTACGGAATGGCTCCAATTGAGTGTTTAACATGCCATTAATGGAAAATCAAATAATTATTGTAAAAGTGAAAGTTCATGATCCGTATAGAAGAAACAGTAACACGCTATTTCAACCTCGATGTAATTGTTGCCTTTGTTACCATTTGTAAAACACTTCCTATTCATACATTTTTAAATCGGCAACAAAACGAATCTGTGCAAATAAAACAGAACAAATAATCCGCAAAGTCAATCTATTTTCAATACTACCTTTTCTTCCAACTTGTATTTCAAGGCATTGTAATGTGAGCTATTAGGTTAGGAAACTAGGTCCTCCTGTTTATTTCCCGTATAATACGGAAAACATATTCAATAGTTACATCGATGATGTGTTTTCCCTAGTCACCATGCCAGTACAAGGACACCGAGTTTATTAATGTTACCTTTTTACATTGTGCTCAAAACAAAAAGACAAAACACGTGTGAAATATTTATTACCATGCCATTACAAAGACATTTTGGTTAAGGTTCGAATTTTACATTATGTTATTAAAAAAAGAGGGAATAGTTTTTATATTTGAACGCTTCATTATGATTTTCTTTAAAAACAGTGGATATAAATGTGTTTTTAAACATATCTGTCGTGTATTAATTTGCATATTAATGTGAGTTAATAACATTTTTCAGGAACACAATAGAGCAATAAATAAAAATACAAAAGTCCTCTCCACAAATCTGTCTCTTATTCGTGATAATACCGGTCCAGGAAAATTAGAATATCGTGAAAACATTGAGACATCCCACCGCATTCCTTGAACCTGTTAAATGTTATACTTTATCTTAATGCTTTACACTCTAGATGCAATTTTAGTGCACAAAAGTTGACAATTTACCATATTTTCTCAAAAGCACTTGGGTTATCTCAGGACCTACTGAATCAATACTAGGCTTGTTTGTACTCAATCGAATGCATTTGTCATGCTGAATATGAATATAGTGATGACAATTTGAATGTTGAAATTTTTGAAAAAGTTTGAAATTTTTGACTTGTCGTCTGCAGTCGACATCCGCGTGGAGAGGGTTAAACCCCTTGGTGGGAATTGTAGTAATGTTCTAGAATACATGTTGGGCACATAATTTACAGCATTTGTATTTGGCTTTGCATGCATGTATGTTACAGATTGGCACATTAATCGAAAATCAATTCAAATAACTTGGGACGAATTTCTGCAATTATTTCGATAAAAGTAAAATATATCTTCAAAGGGTTTGTGCACTTTTTTTCACCCATGACCTATTCATCTATTCATTCGTTTGGGCAATATGCATCCCACACATTAACAATCCCTTTCATACAAATATTAGATGCAATAAAGTGAGTGAGATTTAAATCTCTGACATTCAATTAAGTCAGAAGTGAGGAAATAAGGTCGGTAACACGCTCCATACATTAGAACCCAATTATGCCTTCCAACGTAAAACACAAAATCTACACTTTTAAAATACAGGAGATACTACCTTTTACTTTGAGGTCAAATAATGTCCAACCCCAAAGGAAAACATGTATTTACAACTAATCTGTATGACAGATAATGCATTTGTGTGCGGGAAACCAGTCGTCTGCGTGATATTTCAATTTTTGAAACAACGTATCTACTTAATATAACTCAACAATGCAGATACAACGTTTATCGTGTGTAAGGTAAAATTGTCCGTCCGTCTGGGTCACATGTTACCGCTGGGTACAATATCGATAATGTCGTAGTAGAATTAAATACTGAATGCAATTAAAAGCTTATATTATTGTCGGACCACTCGTATTCGCTTGACAGATCATTTTCCCTTAGGTGGAGTTTACGCTTATCGCATTTGATAACTTACATGAGCATTCTCGTTAGAAAGGACATTATTTATTAAACGACAAAGTTTTATCATTTTGTTATTGGTGTTTCGTTGATTGTTACCTGAAAATTTGGATTTTTGATAAAACATCACGCTGATCAGGCTGTATCTAATACCACGTTTGTTTAAGCAGCTGTCACAGAAATGTGTTCTTGGCACTGAAGAACTGATTTGCCTGATTTTTACCTTGATCAACAATTACAAATAGTGATTTCTCCACATGTACCTTAACAATATGTATTAAACATCATTGTTGTTTTTAAACTGAAGTACAATTTGTAGGCGTAGTAACCGTTAGACCTGTGTTAAAAAATACTTGCATTTTATTGTAAGTTCTGTTACTTTGTTGTTTTTCGACAACTCATAATAAAGTTGACACTGTATAGCTTATAATGTCAGGAAGAAAAGTATTTCATTAGACTTCGAAAAATTATCGGCAAAATTGGGTGTGTTTCTTTTTAAAAAGGAAATTGATTTAATTTATTTATTAAAAATCCAGTCACAATTTGGATATATTTGAAGGGTTTGACGAAAAATAGGTATACATAACTGTTTGCATGTTCTACAACGACTGTGTTACTCACATACAGAACAAGTCTATCTTCATTTCCTCGCTATATATTACCACAGATATCTTTTTTTCATCCGAGTTACTTAACCTGATTTACGAATGCGTAATATATTCAGTATTGATCGTCTTGTTTTATTTGCCGAGTTGTGTCTTATCGATCTGTGAATAATTTGTTAAGAGGTCTCCTGACTACTGGTCTGTCTTAAACTCGCCAAATTATTACATCAGTAAAACGAAGGCTGTTAATTAACTTGGGGGTAATTGACAACAAAGCAGACATACGAATACACGGCCATAGATGTCCCCTGTGATTTCAACCACTCACATTGAGATATACACACTTTAGATAAAGAAATGAGACTTACATTTATTCAAATTTGACTATATTTCTTTTGACCTCCCGAGATCTCGACCCCCACTCCTCTATTAAAAATAAAATTACATGCAGTATTTCGTATATAGAATGATTTTTTGCTGTTTATGTTTCTTTGATACCCGGGGACTGCTTTAGCCGGGTTTTGGTAGGAACATGCTGCTTACATTTTTGAAGTGGACCCATTTTCATTCCAATTATTGCCTAAATTCTGACTTATTTTGTATTTCAGAGGCTAAAATATAATTAGAAAGAAATAACCACTAACTGATTGAAAAGTTGAAATCTCATTTTGCCACTAAAGAACACTTTTGCCTCAGATTTACCGAACTTAGCGTATTTAATGATTGAGTTTAGAAAATGTTAAAACATTATTTATTTTTATACCACATTTAAATTGAAAAGGGGATCATTCTTACACAAGAAACCCGAAAAACTACGACTCAGTGGCACGACCCTATATGACCCTTGTCTTAAGTACAACACCAGCGACAAATTCATATATATAGCTTTGTATTCATAACCTACCGATTCATTTTCATAATCAAACATGTGGAGAGGAAAGTGAATCAATTCACACTTCGTCCGTCACCATCAAAGCAAAGTATCAGCTATTTCCTTAACTCTCCCACAATCCACCAGCCTCACCGCACGATAGTAATCCGCATCTTTAATTCCATTACAGAAATGTAGAGTTCGCGGATCTCAACCGGAAATAAACGTCAATCATTTAAATCTGTTCTATCGTCATCATATCAGAACTCTGCACATATCAAGCAAAATGTACTCTACATGCTGTAAGGCACACACCTTTGGCACACACTACTGCAATTGCTTTTGATTTCTTCTCAAATTTATCGTTAAAAGAATTTTCATTTTGTGATTGAATTTTGAATCTTTGACTCGTTTGAGTAGGGATCGTTTTTGTTTTTGTTATTTTGCATACTACACAATTTAACGTAGTTTGACTCAGCTTACATGAAAAGCGCCGTGGGTAATACAATCCTGTCGTTTCTCATCAGAAACATTGTGCTTTACAATAATCCTTCAAGTTTGAACAATAGTCGTTATCGAAGCGCAATTATTATGTAAGGGAGATACAACCCACATGATTTTGACTGCTTTAACGCCGCATCTTCGGTTGTGTTGTCTCTTATATGAGTCTTGCTTAGGAGGTATTACGCTGTTCATTTAATTAACTTTGGGCAATCTTTTGGGACAAAAAAAAAATCATTATTCTTTCTTCAATTTACATTCATTTGTATACATAAGGTGTACGTAAAAATTACAAAGTAAAGACCTTCTGGAAAGGCAGCCGTTACTCTGAAATTCACCGAGTACCCTCACTTACGATCACTGGGTAGGATTTATCCATATGTACCAAACATGTGAAGATGCAAGTGGTGTAATTCGTTTAATAATATGTCATCGTTAAAGCTATTTCCTTAACTCTCTCACATTTCACCAGCCTCACCGCATAATAGTAATCCGCATCTTTAATTCCATTACAAAATATAGAGATCGCGGATCTCAACCGGAAATAAACGTCAATCATTTAAATCTGTTCTATAGTCATCATATCAAGAACTCTGCACATATCAAGCAAAAGGTACTCTACATGCTGTAAGGCAATCACACTACGGCAGTTGCTTTTGATTTCTTCTCACACTTACCGCCGTTAAAAGACATTTCATTTTTTGATTGAATTTTGAATCTTTGAGTAGTGATCGTTTTTGTCTTTGTTAATATATTTTACATACTGCACAATTTAACGTAGGTAGGCTCAGTTGAGATGTAAATGCCATTGGTAATGCAATCTTTTCGTTTCTTATCAGAAACGTTTTGCTCAATCCTTCCGGTTTTAAATGGATTTTTTCTCGAAGCCCAATTATTTCGTTATGTAGATATAAACATCAATGTTTTTGCTGTCTCCCGGCGCCTGTTGTCTTTGTATTTTTATATGAGTCTCGTTTAAGAGAATGTAAGCTGTTCATCTTGTTCACTTTGGGCAATATGTAGAGATATTAACAAAGATTTTTCCTTGTTTCTTCACTTTGTATTCATTTTTTATAGATAAAGATGTATCGTATATAGGGAAAACAATTTGAATTATGCATAGGATTTAGAACATTACCTTTGCGCCAAGTGAAAATTCATCTTTATCATCAAACATGTAAAGATGCATGTGGCTCAATTCACACTCCATCCGTCACATGAAACTATTTCCTTAACTCTCTTACATTTCACCGGCCTCACCGCATGATAGTAATCCGAATCTTTAATTCAATTACAAAATGTTGAGGTCGCGGATCTCAACCGGAAATAAAGGTCAATCATTTAATACTGCTCTATCGTCATTATATCAAGAACTCTGCACATTTCTTGCAAAAGGTACTCTACATACTGTAGGGCAATCACACTACAGCAGTTGCTTTTAATTTCGTTTCATACTTACCAATAAAAGAATTTTTCATTTTTTGATCAAATTTCGAATCTTTGTTAGCGATCGCTTTTGTCTTTGTTATTTTACATACTGCACAATTAGTGTAGGTAGACTTGGTTGAGATGTAGAAGGCCATGGGTAATACAATTCTTACGTTTCTCATCAAAAACTTGTGCTTACAATAGTCCTTCAAGTTTGAACAGGAGTCGTTCTCGAAGGGCAATTATTCTGTTAGGGAGATACAACAAACATTATTTTGTCTGCTATAACGCCGCGTCTTTGGTTGTTTTGTCTTTTATGTGAGTACCGCTTAGGAGGTAGTACGATGTTCACCTTATTTACTTTGGGCAATTTCTAGGGACAAAAACAACGATTTCTTCTTCTTTCTACACTTTGGATTCATTTGTATAGATAAATGTGTACCGTATATACGAAAAACAATTGAAATTATGCAGAGGATTTAGAATATATTTAACTTTGCGCCACTTAAGATTCATCCTTATTTTAAAACATGTGAAGAGAGAAATGGTTCAATTCGCACATCATCCGTCACATCAAAGCGGGTCTCAAGCGGAAATAAACTTCAATCATTTAATACTGTTCTATCGCCACCATATCAAGAAATCTGTTCATATCTAGCAAAAGGCGCACTCAGCATGCTTTAAGGCAATCACACTACGGCAGTTGCGTTTGATTTCTTCTCATACTGATCGCTAAAAGAATTGTCATTTTTTGATTGAATTTTGAATCTTTTAGTAGTGAACGGTTTTGTCTTTGGTAATATATTTTACATACTGTACAATTTAACGTGGGTAGGCTCAAGTGTGATGTAAAATGCCATTGGTAATGCAATCCTTTCGTTTCTCATTAGAAACGTTTTACTCAAACCTTCCGGTTTTAAATGGATTCTTTCTCTAAACCCAATTATTTTGTTAAGGAGATACAAACATGATTGTGTCTGCTGTCTCGCAGCGTCTTTTGTTTTTGTATCTTCATATGAGTTTCGTTTAGGAGGACGTAAACTATTTATCTTGTTCACTTTGGGCAATTTTTAGAGATATTAACAAAGGTTTTTGCCATTTTATTCACTTTGGATTTATTTATATAGATAAAGGTGTATCGTATATAGGGAAAACAATTTGAATTATGCAGCAGATTTAGAACATTACACTTGCGCCACGTTAAGATTCATTTTTATTATCAAACATGTGATAATGCAAGTAGCTCAATTCGCACTTCATCCGTCAGCATCAAAGCTATTTCCTTAACCCTCTCACATTCCATCAGCCTCACCGCATGATAGTATTCCGCATCTGAACCGGAAATAAAATTCATTTTATTTAATTCTATATGCTGCCGTCATCATATCAAGACCTCTACATATATCTAGCAAAAGGCGCGCTCAGCATGCTTAAAAGCAATCATATACGGCAGTTGCTTTTAATTTCTTTTCCCACTACTTATTAACAAATAATGTTCATGTTTTGATATATATTTTTTTTAAAACTATTAGTTGCGACTGCTATTCTTCTACTGCTTTGTCAACGGCACGATTTAACGTATGCAGAATCAACGCCGTTGGTATTAATAGTCACTGTAATACAATCATTCCGTTTTTAGTCAGAAACGTTTTGCTAACCCAATCCTTCAGGTTTCAACCATGTTTACTGAATTTTTCCGCGAAGCGCAATTATTACGTAAGGGAAACAAAAACATGATTTTGTTTGCTTTGCTATCACGCGGCGTCTTTTGTACTGATCTCTTTCTATGAGATTCGTTTAGGAAGAAGTACGCTTTTTATCATATTTACTTTGTGCAATCTATAGAGACAATGAGAAAGATTTTCCCTTCTTTCTTCGCTATGGTTTCTTTCAGATAAATGTGTGGCGTATATTTGGAAACCAATTCGAATCATTCACAACATTTAAAGCATCTTTACCGTTGCTCCCCGTTTGCTCCCGTTTAGTTACAAAGGTTGTGTCTATGGAAACCGAGACCTAAAAAAACCCGAAACAAAAGCCTAATTATTATGCCCCGAAAATTAGACAGGTATAATACCGAGTCTTGGCAATTTGAAACACCGTGTGTGTTGTGTAAATCTGTTTTGTGATGTTATTGCATTTTATCGTGTCATTGTTTTAATTTCAATGATAATATTACTAAAATTGTGTGTAGACCAGGTTTTGAAGTTCGTGTTTCATTATTAGCCAACAAGAAACAAGCCGAAAGAAAGCAACATCAAAACTTTGCTTTAATATTAACAATAAAAATGTGCAATTGTATTACTCATGAACTCATTCTTAACGACACTGTAGACTTCTTACACCTTTTTCTTTCCTTTTTTTCTCTTTGCAGTGAGCAATCATGAGCGATCCTGGAGGCAATCTAACAGTATGGGCATCGACAGTAACAACCATCGCCGAATACTCAGAATATATAGAGATAGAAAACATCTCAGTAAATGTCACCGCAGAGCAGGATTTCAAACCCTTCGGAGATCATTCTGTCTGGGCGGCTGTACTTATCATCCTTGTTGGGGCACTACTCAGTATTTTTACAGCTACCGCTAATGCAATGGTGTTTCTGTCTTTTTATATTGATAAACAACTGCAAGTCGTCAATAATTATTTCTTGTTATCGCTGGCTGTAGCGGATGTGATTATTGGTAGTATATCTATGCCTTTATATACGTTATATTTGCTACAAGGCGAGTGGAGATTGGGACCTTATGTGTGTGACATCTGGTTGTCTATAGATTATGCCGCATCAAATGCTTCTGTAATGAATCTTTGCATTATTTGTTTTGATAGATATTTTTCCATAACTCGACCATTGACATATCGTGCTAACCGGACGCCAAAAAAAGCCAAAATAATGATAGGCGTTGCATGGCTAATATCAATATTTGTCTGGATTCCTCTGATTGTTGGATATCAATTCTTTCCATTTATTAATCAAAGAACCGTTCCTGCAAATGAATGCTACATTCAATTTCTTTGGGACAACTATGTTTTAAATGTATTAACTATTTTAATAGCATTTTATGTACCTGTGTCATTAATGTGTACTTTATACTGGCGGATATGGAGAGAAACAGAAAATCGGGCCAAAGAATTGGGACACCTCCTAGCGGGTAGCCAATGTCTAGCAATGGAACGGGGAAACATTTATTGACGCATGATGATTCTGTAGACCATGCTGACGCTAGAAGAGATTCACAATCGTGGAAATCTAGATGTATATGTTGTGCCATTATAAATGATCCAGAGGATGATTTGGAAGACAGTAGCGATGTTGTCTCACCACAGCCTTCCACGAACACTACACACACATCCAGTACAAAATCACGTAATGGTGTCACACAAACTCAAATTTGTAATAGTGCCTCCTCTACTAGAAACTCACCAAGGTTATCCCCTCCTTTGAGGCACAAGCGTGCTGCATCGTCTGGCACGGCAGTTCCCGCGCAGAGTGACAAGAGTTTTGCAGCTTCCCTATATACAATACTGATTAAGCTTCCTGATGAAAATTCTCCGGAAAGCGAACATGAAAAATTGCCAAGTATCACACTTATTGAAGGAACGCCTGATAAAGACACTGAATTAATCCACGATCAAGAAGGATCGCACTTAGTGCCGCCGTCCGGGAATCTCAGTACGCTACCTCGCGTTAGATCTGACTCAGTATCTAGTGGCCAACATTCGGCTGTTCGACGCGGTAGCACGAGTATGAGTACATTAGGAGCAGTACGTCGACAAGATGGTGGACCACTGACTATTAGCACTATATCTATGGTTAATAAAATGGCGTCCAGAGCTAAGACCAATGTAGTTAAAAAACGGAAGTCTGCAATAATTAGGGAAAAGAAAGCCGCAAGGACTTTATGTGCTATATTATCTGTTTTTATCATAACCTGGACACCTTATAGTATTTTAGTTCTGGTAACTCTGGGTTTTAATAATTCTACAACTGCAATGTTGTTCAACATATCGTATTGGCTTTGTTATCTTAATAGCACTATTAATCCAATCTGCTATGCCTTGTGCAATACCAATTTCAGGCGTGCTTTTAAACGTATTCTAACGTGTAAATGTAAAAAGCAAAATCGATACATGGGTGCTCACAGAAAAGTCAGGCAGGTACCTTCACCAAGCAGGCAATCTACCATTGGTAAAGCTTCTTGTACCTACTGAAGTTTATTTGTATTTATACATGAGTTGAAATGGTGCATTAAATTGCTTGAGAATACATTTGTAGAACTTTCCATAGAGATTGTTATCCATATCTGCTTTGGCGCGAGTTTTAAAAGTACGGGCGCTGAATATAATATGATGCGCGCGCATGCAGCCAGGCAAAGAACGATACACATGGCTGACAAACTGTCGGGCATTGACGTCACATTTTATATCATCTACATATAAAAAGCAAAATAAAATTGTATCCATTTGTCCACAGAAACCTAAAGTGTACCTGCTAGGCACTTGAGTAGGTTCCAGCATCCGCGTAGTGGATTACATTGTAATCCGAACCGTCACGAAGATGAACCTCAATGCGATATACCTTATGACAATTGAACCAGGGCTCTATCCACGTCGTATTGATTCAGAGTTATTCGAATTTGACTCAACTTCTTCATGAAAAAATTATCATAATTCTTGTTCAATTTCGAGTATATATGTGTGGAGTGGAGTTAGAACAGAGTCTGGTAACCCTTGAAAATCACGAGTTGCCGGACTCTATTTAATTGGGTTGCCAGACTCTTAACTCCACTTTACACAGGCATAATTATGTGAAAAGGTTCCTGACTAAAGCTGAAATATTTATTGTCGATTAACTATAACCATTTGCGCTGTTCGCGCCATAGAATTCCGATGGTATCAACAGTTACCCCGAAAAATAACCGTCAAAAATGGCGACAGCATACTTACGTAACACAGTAGTAAAAAGTTAAAGCTTCATTGGGCATAACAACGTTGCCGCCAGTCATCCAAATGTTGTATTTCACAAACAAAACAAACATGAAGTCAATAATTATGCAATTGTGGTTAATTTATCAAACCTATTGAGATATATGAGAGATTTATCTTTCCTACAAATGTTTTGAAGATTCCAGAAGGCATCTCCAAACTCCCTATCCGATGTCCCTTTCCGCATTAATTGAGTAAATTTTCTAAATTATATCCTGTCGGGAAATTTGATAAAGCGCACCTTCCAGCAAGGTGAAGTGCGTAGAATATATCTACAATATCTTGTATACACGACTTCTTGTATCGTTGAACTAATGTTCGGAATTAAACTGAACAAATGTATACGGTTATATTGGAAAACATTAAAATGCGTCTTAAGGCAAACCGACAGTACCAAAGTTTAAAATGTTTCCAGCTTCCCATTATCCTTATTTGAATTACGCAGTTCATAAGAAGTTTGATTTACCGCATTTGTTTTCGTATTTTTAGCTGCATCAACCAAATCAAATCAATATTAATTAGCCCAAGCCGCCCTAATTTGCATATATCATGAATAATTAATTAGCTGAAACCTTTTTATAACATCATGTGAAGGCTTACAAACCACCTTAAAACGATTCATGCGCCAATGTTATAAAACATTTTCAATTAACTTTCCGCTATATAAACTGCCAATAAAAACGGTAGCTGATTACATACAAATTATATAATGTTTTTATTCTGATATTATATCGACTTAATCTATATGTAGTGTGAACTACAGAATCAAATAAGGATAATAAATGTCTAACGTTGTGATTGAAGCGCGTGACTGGCGCGACATCAACAATGTATTTGAAGTATAAAAACACGCATGTAAAACTTGTGGTAAAGTTGCTTGGTTCATTGTGGCTTAGCGGGTAAAAAAAAAACATGTTGTACCTCATTATTTTTACCAACAAATGTTGCAGCTTATAAAGCTATTTTACTGAGTGTACTCTAATTATGTTATTTCTTATTATTGTAATTCAAAGTTCATTTACGGAGTTTACAATAATTATGTTATTTATGATTGTAATTCAAAGTTCTAAACTTGGGTAAAATTGTATGTTGAAGATAAATTATATACATATATAAATATAAATAAATGTATGTTTTGTATATATTGATGCCTTATAATGATACGTTCAGTTGTTTACATTTAATCAGCTTTTGCTGCCAAAAATAATATTTTGTATCGATGTCGAAAAACTACGGCAAAAAAGTATTATGTAGTTGGCTGATAACCATTGTCTTCAAACCTATTGTTAAACAGTTGATGGTGTCGGAAGCATTGTAAGATACTCTATGACATTTGACACTTTCTGTGACATTTGACACTTTAGAGACAACTGGTTCATCTGATATGTGTAAGTTGATTGTTACTCGTAATTTTGATACATTGACGAAATTATGTATTACTTTCACAAAAGGCATAATGTGGTGTAGAAGAATAGCACAGGACTCATAATCCGAAGGTTGCGGGTTCGCGTCCGGGTACGCTCAATGTGTTGTGAACCTGGGCAAATCACGTCACCTTACTTTCTTCGTTGACCAGAGCGCATTGATAATACATACTTTTTGAAAATGACCTACGCAAAACTCTGCACAAACACACCCACACACAACCCAAACACGCCCAGCCCCTCACTATATACATCCACACACGCTCAAACTACCCATTCCACACACATCCCCACACACCCCCATCAATACACATCCACATCACATGATCACGCGCTTACTGGCCGCCGCAAGTATTATATTTTGTAGAATATTTTAGCCAATTGTTTTAGAAAAAGCTTTGGGATAAACAGGGTCCAAAAATGTATGTAACAATTTACAAACAAGCGTTTCATATTGCAGGAAGTCTGTTAGGATAGCCCGAGCTTAATGTAGTTTTTCTATATACATGTTATCGACATCACAGACCTTCGCATCTTCTGACACGGTACACTTTATCCCTTGAAGAATGTGACATCACAATAACCCTGGCTTCCTATTCTATGAACATGTATTAAGAGATATTGAGCATGTCCAGCTTGGTTTAGATTTCAAGTTGGTTACTCATCGACTAGGTAATTCAAGCCTCTTCTGTAAACGTAACCATTCATTCAAATCTTAAACCTGGGTATTCCGGTATATCAATGTTTTTTTTAACCGGGTGGTATCTCTTTAAGCTGTTTATCGTTACGGGATAGCATAACCCTTTTTGGCTCAAATATCATGAACTGCATTCGTATTAGTTTCACGACAATATAAACACATTTCTTAAAACAATTTGTTTTGAAAACTTACCCCGCTCTTCCAGGTGTTTAAACTGTAGATGGGTTAGGTAATCATTATAATACAACTAAATTTCATACGTGACCCGATGTATATATGAAGGTGTCAATTTCGGAAATTTACTTCGTGTTGTAAACAGTGGGTTTATTCAAAATATATGCAGTGGTGGTGTGGTATTATAGTTGCCCGAGTGGTATTCTCGGTAGAGATTATGACGGTTGCCAAAGGCTCTCTCCTCTTATCCAAGAGCTGCCAATGACAAAATCTGTGTTAGAGACTAACTCCATCCAGGCCACGTTTTTATTTTATTAAGTCGACATGTAACCATGGACTTGACATAAATTGCCTGATCAATTCCCTCAACAAAATCCAATTAGCTGTAGATATTGTCTTACAGTCTAAACATTTAAAGAATGGAAAATAACACTCAGAGCTGTTTTTCTCTGCGCACCGTATGAGACAGTCGGGCTGGGTGTTAGTTTCAATGTGGTTGAAGTAACCATACATAGTTCTATTGAGAGTCGATGTGATACGATTACTTATTTGACGTAAGAGACCAACTGGGACTCGCTTTGAATCTGACCTATGCTATTGATCACAAACAAATCTTTATCAATACACCCTTTCACGGTTGCAGAGTGCGCATGCTCAGACATTTAAATCAGTGGCCGCCATTTTTAACC
>JAUMTS010132104.1:0-10036 GCA_032273385.1 Ophiopholis aculeata | reverse complement strand
TTTATTAATATATTGTCCTTTTCATGTCTTCTCTTTGGTCCAAATGTTGAGTGTATTGATTGTTTGCCCCTTTTCTATTTTCTTTGATTATTTGTTTGACAATTATCTTTAAATCTCAAACAACAGTGTATATAACTTATACCACACAACAGAAAGAAATGTAAAAACATCTTGAGAGCATGTGTTTAAATGTTCCCGAACCCTACACATGCCACCAAAACATATACTTACAGCTGATGTCTCTAACGTGATTGGCCGTTGTGAATAAACAAAATAAAATGGCAATATGTAACGGCGACAGTGGATAGGCCACAATGGCTATTCAACATAGGCTGAATTAAGAATCCCTAAACGATGTCATGCATTGGCATGCATACAAATCAACTGATTGTAAGTTAAAAAACAAGACCCAACAGGAAAACATTTCACTATTTAAAGCTTAATGCATAAATAAATCTTTGTTTTTGTTATCAAAATGTGATGATAAAGTACAATCAATCTAGAACAGATTGTCAGTAGACGTTCGTTTTTAAATAATTTATAAACATCTACCACGTTTTAATTATATAGACCGTCAAACAAAACCTAGCAAATATACAAATAATAGATACAAGTATTTGCAGGAAGGGAAGTTAAGTTATGCATGTGTCTGAACCAAGATTTATGATATATTAGCCTTCGTCTACCAAGGGGGTGCAACCCCCTCTAATATGTTATCCCCGATGCTCAAAGAATGCTGAAACATACCGAAGATTGACATTGACTTTAACATTGTTTGCGCCTATTTCAGTGTGAAATATTCCGAGGTCAGGGTTGGCCGTTGAAGTCGAAGGTAAGGGGGGTGGTGAAACCTCATTATGCTTGCCAGTGTAAACACATCATCTTACACTAAAATGTTTGATAGTATTGAGCTAAACCTGATACCTTATTTTATATTCCGCAACTTTTGGTGAAAACAAATCAGATCGCCCTTGTCGATTTTTAAAATGGCCGTCATTTATAAGCATCTTTGGGTTTAAAAAAAAAAATCGTTTTCCCCTAAAATCACACTCGAATATTTGTTGTAATCAAATTTTATTTCAGTACTTGTGTTTTTAAATTATGAACACAATTTTATTCAAAAATTAGTTTGGGAAATGCTTTTTTTCATTTTTGCTAAAACATTCTTTTCGAGAAATACACATTTTGAACTGGCGAAAGCAATTTCATTTTTTTTTCAGTTCTGTGGTAATCTTGAAATACTTAATCAGTGATCCGAGTTTCACTGAAAAAAATCATCCGGAAAAGAACCTTAGCAAAAATGGATTATCTACGGGTCGTACCAAAATGCAAAAAAGAAAGGGAACTATATATAATCTCGTTTGCATCCTTGGCGTTCAGGAAATAAAATGCAGGGTATTACCTGGCATAGTTTTGATGTTCTTTGATATTTTAATCCAATCACAAACAAAAGACACCTGATCCGTATGCGATTTTCATTAAAGAAAGATAAATGCAATTAAACGAATCATAGTGACTTCGGAAAACAGGGTAAATGCTGAAACGGAAATAGGATCTGTATTGAGCTTGTATTCAGTAAAACACCACATTAACCCAATTGGTAACTTATCATCTAGACTAAAACATATATATATATAACATGATAAGGCCAAAATAAATTAATTATCTGTCTCACGTCACTTTAGATTTCTAAAATGTAATGCGGAATGAGGCTTTTTTTTGTAACCCTGTCATTGTCTGCGTTTCCCATCACTCTTGACTTCATATGCTCAAACCGGTATCGTGTTTTCTCTTTTCTCACTTGAATGTAGCAGAAAACCACAACCATTCTAATTTAAGGCACAATCATGGTTTGTACTATTCAATATACACAGAAAACTTAAATGGGTCACGTTGACACATTTGGTGTGAGTCATCTTTTTTTGACCCATTTAAGTAAGTCAGGTTTACTCATTTAGCTTCATTTATGCGGGTCACTATGCACATGTGTCACTGTGACTCATTTATCTCAAAAAGTAGGTCAATGTGATACATGAATATTATACGCACGTATATAATAAAGTTTTGTATATACCCATTCATCTGCTCCGTGGCGCAATTGATCGGTGCGTCGTGTTATTACCCCAGCAACCCGAGTACGATTCCCACCAAGGGAATATTTTTATATGTAATTATACGATACTAACATGTCATCTAGTGTGGCTAAGCAAAGACAACACGTTCAAGAAAATGCGAAATAACTTTTTTTTGCCGATATACACGTGTCAATGTGACTCATTTGACCTATGTTAAGTGGGTCTTTTGACTCACCTAATTTGTCAAGCGTGTCAATCTAGGGATACTCGTTTAAGTGTGTACCAATAACCCATGTCAAGTTTTCTGTGTATACAAACTTACTATATAGACACACTGTACTACGCATTAATTGTTTCATTGATCTTACAGTTTATTCCGTGCTAGTTCTATTAGGTAGCACACCTCGTTACACAGGACACTCAGTTTCATTACACTGGTTTCGATTCCCAAGTCAAGCGCCTAATGAGCATTTGGTTTACAGTCCAAACTTGTTCTCGCAAGTTTTACGGGAGTTTCCTCCGGGTTTTCCTCTGGTATCTAAAACTATTGAGTTACTACTAAACCGCGAGTCGTTTTAAAAGATCATTGCAACTAAAAGTCAACCAATGCGTATTAAAGAAGAATCGGTGTCCGTTTTGATAAGTATCTTACATCATAATCAAGAATGTAGTATGGAACATTCAACATCAAGATAATGTTTAAGGTCTACGTTTACTTTGAATGACTTTTGAATGGTTAACACATATTTTGTTTTAGTAGAACGAAAAAGTAAATCGTCATGCAAATTAACTGATTTCATTCACCACCTTACCTGATCAGATTTCGCTGACAACAATGAATTTGGTAACTTGTGGTTTACTCCGTAAAGGCTACGTGGCAGCAAAACATACAGGTTCTATAACACTGGATTTTGATCTCCACGTTTAACACATTTGCGCCATCTAGAAATAGACGACCAGTTGTATTATTATGGCAATCATGGTAACAGGATGGACAAGTATGACATGTAATGTCAATGGCAATATTTGGATAAAACTTTCAACAATTCTAATTACGTCACCAATACACCCCTTCACGGTTACGGCCGCCATTTTGAATTGCGAGTAAACAAACATGATTCAGCACTTTAACTCCGTTTCACTGGTTGCTCTGTAACTGCATGTGAAGGGGTGTATTCTGCTGACATTTAAAATACTTTTAAATAGATTCATCAGGATCGTTCAATAAAGTCATAGTAAAATGAAAAAGTTCTTATACAGATCAAAAACTGATTGGTACTCACTCAGAAAATGTTCAATTCCTATCAGGAGTCTTGTTTACTCTGGTCAGAGATGTTTCTAGACGTTAGCTGACGTGTTTCCTGATAGGAATTGAACATTTTCTGAGTGTTTACAAATCAGTTTTGAATCGGTATAAGAACTTTTTCATTTTACTATTACATTTTTAAATGTTTTCTCATTACGATTTTGTCTTTAATTTTAGAGGAGTCGGGATGGATGGGAATTAAAATAGTATAAACATGTACAGTAGGTCTATGCCTAAATTGTTAACGTAATTATTGGTTCTAAGGCCATACAAATGTTGTATTGGTATAACCCGCCCTACCCTAGATTTGTGTTTTTCAAATATTTTTTTAACGATCTTCAGTGCTCAAAACTGGAGTTTGTAAAGTAGTTCTTGTGTTATACGATTTATTTGACTCTGTGAGATCAAATATAGGTATTTATTTAGTGTGCATACAATTTTAAATATTTATACAAGAAGTTGGAAAACAAAAGTTGTAAAGAATAAAGAAAAACAAATCTGCACGCCCTTCCCTAACTTTCAATGTCATGTTACGCCAAAACAACAGTGATTTTTTTGGCCTTATGGTCCCCATTATCCACTTACTTTTTGTGCTTATGTGTCTTGTTTTGTGATTTTAGGTGTATATATAGAATTTTTGTTTCACAAATACAAAATGGCACCTAATTGTATGGCAAATGCTTAGTTGTAAAATGTTCTTGCAACAGGTTTTTTCAACTTTGTTTGAAATACCATTATGAGACTTACAAGAACTTGCCTATTAAACAGGTAAAAATAATAATGCCTCATCCATGAAGAAAAGATCTGTAACTTAAAATGGGATGCCGCAAACATTTTTTAGGTACATATGCTGGAATGTTATATTTAATTTGATTTCGTACTTGCAACAAAAGAGCGTGAAATGGCAAAGTTCTGGATATTTAAATGACTCAGAAGTCACAATTTTGAAATCTTGGCCTGTAGAAAGTTCAGTGACAGTCATCATAGAGGAATGATAACGCTAGCGTACAGCCAGGAATAAGGTGGGACCATTATATTTGTCTTTTCCCACTGGAGCGCCTGCTAAAGAAATGTGTTTCTATAGTACAGGGCGATATTTATCAATTGAAACTTCTCCAAATTCAAATATCGAGAACGTTGTCATTTCGCGCTCTTTTATAGCAACTACGGTGTTGGATTAAAGCAAACATTTCAGCGCATATACCTAATGGTGTAACATTTAGTTTGCTGCATCAGTTTTTGAGTTAGCTTTTTTCAAAGGTGAGTCATTATATATTGTGTCGGGTTTATATCAAATATTGAATAATGGTGTTGTTCTGTATAACTTTACAAGGCTGTCCCTATAATTTCTGTGGTTGATAATCTGTATAGCCCACTAATATTTAGTGTGTAATATTGATTTGAAGCATGTTTGTTTCAACCACTGCGTATATCATTGAAATTTTTCGTACAAAAATAGGCCATAATAAGTTAAAAATTAAATTGCAAACCTTGATTTACTTCACTGCATGATGGAATGAAAATGTTGTTATTTATTACCTATGCACTTAATGTTGATGTGTTGTTATCGCATGCTTGCTTGAACTCTGGTTACAGGAAGCCCGTATGCTTATGGGGGGCATGTGAAGTCAGCTTCGTTACCATCAAGGCGACACAGTGATCTAGGCGAACACCCCCTGGAAGGTATATGACACTCCATCACATAGATTTATCATGACTACATTTAGAACATATATTTTTGTTCCTTTCACTTCAGTAGTATTAATCATTTATAATTTGTTACAAAAATGTTACTATAGAATGCGTTTAGTAACTAAGATGGCTACGGTCACAGTCATGGGGAGGATATAGCGCACCATCTGTTCATTTCAGTTCTACTCCCAATTACTGTCAAAGTGGACATTTTGGAACAATTTCGCTTGTTTTTATTTTTGGGCGATTTTGAGCTTCCTTTCATAGACCTATTATACACAAAATGAATATATAAGCGTGATTTATTTTCGCGCTAGCTGAATTTAGTGAAAATGCGTGAAAATAAATGTAGCGCAAAAATGTCCACTTTAACAGTTTTTGTGATTTCTGCGCCCACATGTCAAAAGTACGCATCGTAAAAAATATTGCGTGCAGTGTCAAAAATACGTTCTAATCCTGGACACAAGAATGAGCGTACGTGCATCGGTATGCTGCCAATTTTGACCCGAGGTTCACTATAAAGCCCCCATGACGCTAAAGGCAAGATGGCGCCATGCCATAGCGTAACACTGGCACCATTTTAGTTATGTATTCTATAATATAATTCATTGTTATTTACTGACATCTTTCTTATTTTCACTGGTAATTAATAGATTTTATTTCACCGATATGATTTTATATTTTATTTGCAGTTTATGATTCTCACATCTGTACTACCCACTGTATATAAATATATGTTGTTAATTAACCTCTTACAAAACTTGTTAACATTATTAATTTGTAAAGTACATAATCATTTGATTTATGCTGACAGACTTAGCTTTCAGATTGAGATTAGTCTAATCTACAATATCAAACACTAATAAAAAAATAATGTATGTGATCAGCTCCTACAAAATGGGCATAAAGTTGGCTGATGCATATACTGATACACAAAGTTTAAATTGAATAACAGCACACAATAGATTGGGTTTTTGTCAAAATTTTCTTAACTACATGATTTTATGATTTATTTATTAACTACCTTATAGGCAAAATAAAGTGCTGTGACCATTATCATATACTGATATAGCCTAGTATGCCACAAAATAATTTCAACAAAACAGGAAAATCCTTGCAACATTTAAATTTAGAGATTTTAAGACTATATATATATATATATAGCCCCTTTTCATAAATCATAGTGTTTTGAAAAGAATCTAATCATTAAAAAAAACACTGTTGCAACTTTGCTGATTTTGTAAGAACTGGTCACATATCCATGGTAACAGCAATTTTATAATCAATCTAACCGGTACATATTGTTCTTGTTTGTCTTTTTGTCGATGTTTATTTAGTGTTAGTCATGTTTAGAAATATATTTATGATACTCGTTTATGTGTAGTGCAGAATTATGGTGAAGCTACTTTGAGGAACTGATTTAGATGTCGCCTAGATTATTTGCAACCCTATGCCAAAATAAAATGTGTGTATGTAGAACCTGCTCAAGTTGGATTGAAAATGTAGCTAACCCCTTTTTGAAGATCAAATTGCGACCCTTAACAGCTCCCCATTTTGCACCTGGGTGGAATCAAGCAAGCAGATTACAAGTTTTTCAACCAATGATGACAGGTTTGAACTCGTAACCTTAGTCTCTACTCATCAAGCCAACATACCGCAAATTTTGTAACTTCAAAATTTTTGGTAACGATTTTGTCCACACACATAACATTTTGCCATTATCTCCTGGTACTCAATATTTGTTTTGTGATTTCATATTATCATGATTTGCATATAATTAGCATAAAATAAATTGAAGTGTTTGTTACTTATATATCAGGGGAGGGACACACATAAACAATTAATTAAATAAATACTCAAGTTACCATGGCAATGATCAAAAGAACCAATATTATAAAAGTTTAAATTTACTCTCGCATGAAATAGATCAAAGCAAGGAATCATCTGAAGATTCAGCAAACGAAGATGAAAAAGAAGGTATACCTTTTTGAAGTCTATCAAATTATGCTTCTTATAATTTGCTTTTTGGTGAAATAAAATATGAGTAATTCTGCTTTTGTGTTCTTGATGGGAAAAGAGAGACAATTAATTTATATTGCTTTGGCTCAATATTTTATCATGATTTTGTTGGCTTCTAAGCTGGATGGGCAGGTGAAATTATGCTTTAGCTTAGCTGTGTTCTAAAATAGACAAGCTCACCATATATATCAAGATTCAATCTTAACAAACCATGTATTTCACATGTAGTTCAAGCTTATTTGCAAATCTAAACCGTGGGGAATATGCTTTGTTTTTTATTTCAGTGTTGAAATTGGTAGTGTTTGCAACATTTCAGTTTTTATTTTTCAAGAAATTTGTATTGTTCTCAATATTTCAGTCATTGTCATTCACATTAGGTAACACTTTTTGGTGTTGCCATACAGCATGGTTCACATCATCTACAGGTAGCAAAGTTCATCATTCCATGTTTAACATCTATCATGTTATTGAACCTATACTTTAGATATTTTGTTAATTCTTGAAAAACACACAAAAAAGTACTGTAACTAACCTACTGTTCTGTTGATTTCTTGCTGAAAAATGTAAATTCCTGCAAAACTTTTACACAGGCAGTTGAATATCATTGTGTAATAACAACATCTATATCTACTAATAGTTCAGAACAGCATCATAAATGCAGAAAAAGCTGTAGACGTCATCCTGTTACAAATGTTGTTTTGCTAACACCTTTCTGGAATGCATCAGCACAGCAGACAATAGTGTACTAACTTAATAATGTTTACTTACATTTATTTACTTTCTAACACATTGTAGTACAGAGCTCTGTTAATAACAGTGTATATTGATATTAGTAAATTATGGGCATATAAAAAATCAGCCTTTGACAGGGGTTACAAAGTTCTTTTTTTGTATCCTGGATAACATCATCTATGTGTGTACATCTGTGGCAAAAGGATGCACTTGTCGGCAGCTACTTGTGTCACTTTTCATCACTAAAATACTTTATGTCTTATATTGATTTTTAAGTATTGATGGTGCAATAGACAAAAGACTGCCTCGTTTGAAACGATGCTCAAGCATATGGAGATCAAGCAAACAAAGGCTAGGATTCTTAGCTCCTTTTCAGGAATTCCATAAGCATTATGATAAGGTTATGACCCCCTTCAAAATAAGAGTGCTTATATTGATTAAATAAATTTGAGTTGCACTGACATAATTAGTTAAATGTAGGTGCAGACAAGTGCATTCTTTTGCCACAGATGTTCATATTGAATTTGTAAGAAAAATATGATTTGTTGAATTGTACAAGGGTTGTTTGAAAAGTTTTGAAGTAAGGTAAGAAGGATAACAGATATTCAGTTTTCACTCGATATGCATGTATTTCAACGTAACATTATTTACCAAGTTGAAATCATATCAAATATATCATATAACACGATAAAGAGATTCCACTGTATTACATATATAACAATATGATTATTTTAGCCTATTTATTAGCACTTTTTAATACTTTGTTCCATCTCCAGTTGTGAGTGAGATCATAGCTAGCTTTTGTCATTACATTGGTAGTTAATTATGTTGATTTGTATTTCACATTCAAAGACGGTTACTACATGTAAATTTACTCAGCTTAAACAGGAAGATGCATCACTGTGAACTTAACATGGAACAAAGTATAAAGCTGGATTTATATCCGAAATGCAAAGGATTTTCAAACGCATTGTTTTGTGCGCACTTAAAAGATTTCAGCTTTCAGAGCGCCTGCTGGCCTTTCTATTGGTCAACAGCCACATGTTCGGCGTTTCAAAATACTTGCATTTCAAGTACAAATCCAAGCTTACGGGGGAAAATATAAATATAGATTACAATTTCCCATTCACTTGTATCTTTTATTTTTTGCACCGTTTCTCACTCCCAACCCTCTCCAGAGTTATACGCGTATGCATCCCCCGACAGATTCCGTCAACATATGTCCTCAGATGTTGTGGTTGAAAAGGTTGAGGATGATGAGTTTAAAGGTACACTTTTAATTACCATGGGAACTAGTTAACATGGTAACCATGTGCTGCTCTTAGTAGTACCATTTCATCCAGCTTCTGTTATCGTCACATCATAACTTGCTGCTCTTTTTAAAACCTCTGTTGACATTTCTTCATACTGTCATTGTTTACATGTGTATCTGATGTTGTGGGTACTTCCGCTCTGTGTAGGGCAAAATGTATCTGGTCTGAAATCTCCTATTAACTCTACTTCTCCAAACATTGCTCTATGTCTTTGTCACATATACATTGCTTCACCAGGTCTCTACAAACAGCAAGTAAACCCTCTCTTTTAAACTTTTGGAAAGTGTAAATCAAAACTGGGGATGGCATTTCTGCTACATGCAGGTCTCCAAACTTATTCATGCTGCTCAATCCTGTGCCATCCTAATCGCTGTCATACATAAAGTATGCCCTCATCAGGAGGATTCAGCCGTCTATTGCTCACATCATTTGTTGAACTTAAATACAAGTTCACTTTTTGCACAATGCTTTTAGGACATTTTGTGACCTTGTTAAAAATGCTTCCGTAACCACAACAGGATTGAGAATTTTCAGACTTTCAGCTGGTTTCAGGCTTTTTGTCTTTAATAACATATTTCAAGACTTTCTCCTCGGTTCTTTTTTTGTATCCCTGCGCAACCACTTAGTATAGTAATTGATATCTCCCAACTTCATTTCCTGGACCACCTGTAGAAAATAACCTATATATATAGTAACCCTTTGTTTAGGCTTAGAACGACATGTTTAGACCCTTTTATGTTGTTACATCTCATCATGCATATTCCTGGGAGCTACTTATGCCTACGCAATAATGGTTCATGCAAGGGTCCATGACCCCTTGGTTTAACAGTTTGGACTAGTTTGGACCCCTAAAGTTGATATTTGTGTGTACTAATATTTACCCTGTAAACGACCAAGCT
>JAUMTS010131993.1:0-10038 GCA_032273385.1 Ophiopholis aculeata | reverse complement strand
AGAACATTGAGCTACACCTAATTTTAAGAGCTCAGCCCAAGATTTAAAACATACCTCCAATATTTTGTATCCAACTTTCTTGAGTTGTCTCTTCTTCATGACATGGACTCCCAGTAGGCCATGTGAGTTACTGTGGTAATGCTTAGGTGTGGTTACTAATACAGCAACTCTGGAAAAGATAACAAATATCAATTGGAATAGCCCCTATTTTGATTAGAATTTCTTATAAATAACATTCTGACATCAAACTGAAACCTAGTGTTACATTTTGGATCAAAATCTGTCATAGTGCAACAGGGAAGTACAACAGGTTCACTTAGATTTCAAAACAGTTATAAATGGAATGACTTAGAGAGACCATTTACATGTTATGGAAAAGAGCGATGCATGCAATAGTTACATGCATAGCAAGTTCAGAATGGTTAATTTTCCAATAATGAACTTAAATAAAGTTTTAAAACATATGTTATCATAAAATGTAGTTGTTCTGATGAACTTTTGAAAGAAAAGTATCAATCAATCATTCAATCAATCAATCAACCAATCAGTTGATCAATCTAATCTGTATTTCCATAAAAAACATTACATTAATAAAAAGTTAAAACAAAATTACAATAACAGAACTCATGGAGGAGTACATGGTAACTATCGATTATTGACAACAAATATGTATTGATACTTTTGTTTAGTCTTTTCCACTATACAAATTGAAATGCTACATACTTTGTCTAATATCTGGGTGGTGACTTGGAACATGGGTCAAGTGCTAGATGAAATGAATCTGGTCTGGGAGAAACATATATATGTGGAACATAATCTGTGAACAAATGCCCCATCCAAAAAATATAGATCAAGCGAGAGGTGCCAACATGATGTGCTACTGATAGCTTCAATTGCAATGACTAACATGAGCACTGCAGAAGGTAACCTTGAATTAAATTGGTAGCATCAACGGCAGGTGATAGATAATGTAATCATGTACGGATTTTTCAGTGGGCAGATGATTATCATGTGTCATTAATTTTACAAATAGTTGATGATAATTGATAAGGTTGAAACGAGTACGCAGTTGGACAAGTTAGAAACTGTCAAGCTTTCGTTAGGAGTATCTCCAGACATACCAAGTTTCAAAATCACAAAACTGTATTTTAAGCTTTGAAATCTGTATTTTTTCAAGTAAAACTGTATTTTCCAAATCGGTTATAATATTTAACTCATCTTATTGATACCGTAAAATTTGCGAACGGAGCAAGCGCCGAATATTGCGTGCGTTATGAGCACTTCATGGATGGGGGCCCCTGGCAGGGTCCAGGGAGTGCCCCCGGATGAGTTAACAATCCAAATTCTTTGCGACCATCACCTCAAACCTCCCGTCACTACACCTGCGGACCGAAGTGGTCACTGGCAAGTCACTAAAGCACAGGGGCATAACTAGACCTTAATCCAAGGGTGGGCAAGAGCCTGAATATTTCTCCTGATAAAATCAAAAATCTCGAAAAATGTGATCAAACAATGTCGAAGGTGCGTCCCGAGCCGTAGGCGAGGCGTTAAATTTTGGCATTTTAAGTATTTAAAACTAGCATTTCCAAGGAATTTTCAAGGATATTTTGCACCTGGGGTGTTACCTGTTAAACAGCAAATAGCTCTTCTTCTTTCTTCTCCCCTCTTTTCCTATTTTTTCCCCTTCTCTTTCTTCTTTCTCCTTTTGTCTCTTCCCTTTTCTCCTTTCCTTCTCTTCTTTTTCCCTTTTCTTCTTCCCCTTTCTTTTTCCTTTTCTCTTTTCCTCTTCCTCCCTTTCTCCTCCTTTTCCTTGCCCCCTCTTTTTTTCTCCTAGCCTTCAAAATTTCTCCCCAAATGTTCCATGGGTGGGCGAATCGCCCACTTCGCCCACCCCTAGTTACGCCACTGCAGGCTACTGTTTGCTTAAGATTCAGTTTTCCATATAAAAAGCTTCCAACAAAGCTTTACGAGTTTTGTGAAATATTTGTCAAAGATTTAGCAAAAGCTGATCCTTAACCTTTAAAACCTCGGCAATGTACTAAATCCAGAAAACTATCAATAGCTTTTAAATGACAATTTGTTGAAATGTGTCAAGCCCCCTGAGTTGTGATCAGATTGATTTTCATACTAAACACAAATCATTCCCAAGCTACGTCACATTATATCATTTACCTCCTCCGCTATCGATTCAAATTTGAACCTTTCCATGCCATTGCATTTTCAATATCCGACCCTCGATATATGCTATACATCAAGGATGAATACACATTGTGTGGGCATTTAGCACATTAAAGATTTTAAATGAGATGGATTAATGAATCAAGTGGTTTTATTTTACTCTTTTATGAAGAGTAGAGGTTAATAGGAAGTCTGAGATATTTTGGAAAGAAACTCATAAAACTAAATTATTAATTCTAAATGTGCTATTAACCTTTCGTAAGGATTGTTATCCTGGACAACGTATGTTGCTTGCACATTCAATTTGGACTTCTACATCCATCCAGTAGCAGGCAGTATTATACTTTCATGATTAAGCCATATTAATTCTAAATTTAAAACAAAGAGCAGCAAAGGCTTAATTGTGGTTTATATGTGCTATAATCTATGGAAATTGTAGAGTCAATATTAGATATAGTATGTACTAGCCATTACAACTTAAAATCAAATCAGTTTAAGGAAAACAACACAGTGGATTGGGACTTCTAGATCAACTATTTGCACTCTGTAGTTACTGTCAGCTTTATGGTTATGCACTAACCATTGCATCTTAAAAATATACCACATTATGTGACTAAAATGCCCAAATTATTAGGCTTTGATATTGAGTACAAGAAAGTAACGCTGTCAATTTGAGTGAAATAAAAACCTCCCTGCACACAAGTATTGATCAAATTGATTTTATACTATAAACACAAATCATCTGTAATCTACATTACATTAAGTCATTTACCTCCTCACCTATTGATTGAACTCAAATCTGTCCATGCCATGGCATTTTCAATATCCGACCCTCAATATATGCCATATACCATGGGTGAGTTCACATTGTGTGGACATTTAGCACATTAAAGAGTATAAATGAGATGGATTAATGAGTCAGATATGCACTGTTATAAAGAGTATAGGTTAACAGGATTCTTAGGATATTATAAAAATTGTAAACATTTTTACAGCACTGTGATCTTAATGGAATGGCACTATATAACAGCCAAGTTATTATTTTTATTATTATTTTAAATAACCTGTAAAGAAATTTAAAGGATCAAACAAATATGATGCTAATGAACTCAGTAAGAGAGATCATAGGGGAGAAAAGTAATATATTTTAAAAGGAAAAAAAAAAATGATCAAAACTTTTAACTAAATGGAGTTGTCAAATATTACATTTCCTGTACACACCCAGTTTTAAAACGTGCTTGATGAAATGTTGTGCTTACAAATATTGCCTCCAATTCTTTTATAATACTTTGTATTCTACTGTATTGTGTATTTTAGTTGTCTTTGTGTTAAATTGTTACTAAAAATGTATGCATGTTATTTGATATCATTTGTCTATGATTCTGTGTCTGTAGCATGTTTTGATCATAACATCTCTCCTTGTAATTGCTTTCATTGCAGAAATAGATAATTAAACTTATGTGAAGTATAACTTATCCTTGACATTAAATATTTAAATGCAATTTGCACTAGTATAGTTTAAAAAGAATTGGATTACAAATTCAGTCTTAAGAAGCATAACACACTGTAACCACAATCTTTTTCACACAATAATTGTCTCCAATGAGAAAGTGTTTAAGTTAAATGTCAAGCATAAACAAAATGCAATCAAAATGTAGTCAAGTGCAAACAGTAAAAGTCATCAATGCATTAATTTTAACACCCTTAATTATTATTTTGAATGCAAGGACTAATAGCTGCAAAATTTACAATTAGTTGCATTAAGTGAAGTAAAGCGTATGTGTGGGCGCCACAAATATAAAATTAGGGAATTTAAAACTGCTTATACAGACAATAATCATGATAATGTAATGCAATCATAAACAGGTCATGCATGCTTCAGACTTACATGATTATGGATTACAACATGAATTGATCACATTATCTATGTTTTCATGTTGTCTATAGACATACATACTTATCTATCTAAAAGTGTGATGGCTTATCAAATATAGCACCCAGTATCTTAACTACATTTTGCACATTGGGTAGCATTTGCTGCTGTGGTTATACTTTTCGGTCAATTTTCAAATTAAGATGCAGAAGAGTTTGAACTTAATATAATTCAGATATTTCTCTTGGCACTTAATGTGATTATTGTGTCCATGCTTTCAAGTTAATTTGATTTATTGTTAGGAATCTGAGCATAAATTAATATGAGGGTATTTGTGCTATCCCAGATCAGAAGATGTGCTATCATCTGAAGAAAGCACTATATAATATTTAGCTATTCTACATAGCAGTTGGTGAAAATAGCTATACATTATGCCCAAATTCTAAAGATATTGAACAAATTAAATCATCCAACTATATGCATAGATATATGTTTGTAATCTTGTAATTTAATGGATTACTATTAGTCTTGCAGGTTAAAACTACCTGTTTTTTGGTTAGGCCATTTAAAGAATTTCCTATGTTAAAACATGTATTGTTTATCACAACATTTTAAAAATATGACAAATACAAACATATATTACGCAGTTACCTAAATGCAAGTACAGCTAAAACTAAAACAGCCTTCTAAAACTGGTAATTTATTGATTAAAAGGAGGAAACATCATGATTATACGGTAATGTATTGATCATCTTCAGTGACATCACAGGAGTGACAGCTGTGTATGTCAATATAAAACTTGACTACAATGTGAATTAATGCATTGTATATTCAAAATGCATCAAAAAGGTTTTTATTTTTCCACATGTTTAATTATAGACATTTTATTACTTTTACAATTATGGTTAGGCACCAAAAGAAATCAACTTTTCAAATCTTCAGTTATGCTTCACATCCATATTAAGCTTTTTGATTTATTCATGCAAGCAATTACATGTTGAATTGTTCAAAATATGAGCATGAATTCTATGTAGAGTTTTGTATATTATGTTTCATGTTCTTTAATTGGAAATTTTAATATTTATGGTTTGTCATGCATGTTCTTACTCTGTGTGAACTCATAAATGTTTCACTGTACCTCTATGTAATATCATACATTTATTATGAACCCCTTTTGTCTGTTGTAATTTAATGTTCAATCTAAGGTACAATTCACTGACTTCATATATTCATATCAACACTTTAAGAAAAGAAACATTCAAGAAGAGTTGTAAATTTTCACAAAATGCCATCGCTTTAATAAATGTGTGATTTTTAAATAGGTTCTTTGCCTTGCAATAAAAAGGTCTTTAACATTCAAAACTTGCTCTAGGCAATGGAAATAAGCAAACCTAGCTCTGTTTGGATGATGAATAAGACTGTTTGAAAAGCAGACAGCTAGGTATGAAAAAAAAAGGCTATTAAGCCAGAGATTAATAATGTATTTATCTTTAAATGTAAATTATAAGTAAACTGTACCTCAGAATTGAACCCAGTGTGTTTGAAATGTTAAATTTGTAATTAATTAATCAATGTTAGATTAAACCGTTTAGCGAAGGGAGTAGGGGTCAGTCAGTATTATATAAGACTTGACACTTAGTATTGCTCATCACAGGATAATTTGCATTGATTCCATAAAGCATCTGCCATGTGTTTTCAGATATTTTACATAGTAAGGACTACATTTAACATCTTTCTTCAGTGATGAAGCCATGACTGCAATGGTGAGACAAAAGGGTACCAAAATTGGGGTAAAATGTACAAACGTTTAAATTCTAGCAAAGAGGCTTATTCAACCAAATTTCTAGTATGGGCAAGTTCTTGCTATATCAACCACTACTGTGCTCAATTCTATCTTAGCCTCCAAATTTTGCATAGTTGACAACTGCATTCAGTACAAGGATAATGGATTTATTATGGATTTGATGCTGATTGCCTTCTGTAGGATTTCTCTGTTTGTGTGGGGTGTATTTTACATGAGATTTCTTTAGATAACAGTACGGCATTATTTTGAGAAAAAAAATTGCAAAGATTTGTTTGCTTATAAACTGAAGAATATGATATTCTTTTTCCTGTTTGAAAAGAAAAACACAATTACTTTATTTTGTTCAGCATGTGCTTCGAGATCATGGAACATATTGAATCATAGCAGTAAATGGTTACTTGAAATGCAGACTGTGATTAATAGTTGGTATTTTAATTTTCAGTAACAACAGATCTCCCTATGGCTGTAGTAGAGATGACGTCTGTCTACCACAATATTGGTTCTTGCTGTGCCCTGCCCAGGAATAATCAGGGCTAGCCTGCCAGGAGTGAGACTGGAAATACTTTGCATTTGTATTTGTTGTCTGCAAATTGGAGAAGCTGTGGATCAAGCTTATATAACTTCATCGCAATACTAACAAGCCTGCAGACAGCGATGCCATATCATTGTAATTATGACGACTGGTTACCATAGCAATTCATCTGTGGTGAAAAATACTCATGGAATAATACTTATGGATTAACTTCACCTTTATTTGATTATTTCTAGTGCAATTGTATTGATCTAATTTAACCAACAAATCATGGCTCAAGTTTCATTTGCCGATGGTGTTAAACCTAGCCGGAGTAGGTCAAGAGTGCGACACAGTAATACATTCCCAAAATCTACACAAAGGAGACCTGGTACACTGGTACCAGGTAAACCTATGCGTACCATTAAAACTCCACGGTCACAGACATGTGTAGAATTTGGTTCCTGTCTTCCAAAACAAGTTAGTTATGAAAAGGACTATGGCCCAGAATTAAGCGGCAGTAATAATAACCTTCCACCTACTGCCGTCATTGATGAAGGCCGACAACCTTCCCCTGTAGATCAACATCTATACTGGCTAGAAGGTAAACTCAGGGAGCTCGCGGTTATAACGGATGACCAAAAATCTAACAATACAAGCCAATTAAATGAAAATCGGGTACACCAAGATACAGAACCAGCAATACCTACAATTCCAAGGGAAGTTCCACCAACTGAACTAAAAAAGCAACCAGATTATTACCATATAGCAGTGCAAGATTTAGAATCTAGTGCTGATGATGCAACTACGGGAAATAATACCCCAGAGTGGGACAGTTTGAAAATGGCTTCTGCTTCTTCATCTTCCCCAAGCCCAAGGGACATTGATTTGAGTGAAGCAAATGGTACTGTTGTAATCCATAACCCTGTTTATTCTGACTGGACTCCTACAGAGGAGCCAATGTTAAGTGTAACCTCTCCCAAAAATCTACCAAGATTGCTTGTGCACTCCCCTGGAAGTAATCAACAGGACAGGCTAGACTTTGATAGCGTCAGGAGTGAACCAAGATTAAATGGAGGTCAATCAATGGCTATGCCAGGTACCGCTGTAAAAATATGCAATGAAGAAAATGCTGCAAATAATGAATCAGGGTTTGTGCCATCATCTCGACTTGAGATTTCAAATGGAATCAGTGGCAGATTATCTACCGGTGAATCAGTATCCCCCGCAACATCCCCAAGCATCTCAAATCCATCACCCGTGGAACATGGACATGGATTTCCTTTAGGGCTTAATCTTACATTATCTATATTTGGCCCGGAAGGATCAGTGGATAATATTGTTGGAGAAGATCTATGGGAATTTGATGGATTTAGTGAAGGAGCAATGTCAACCCCTACTGCTGGATCGATAGTTTCTTCAAAATCAGTGACCCCTCAGGACCTAAACCTTCCTCCACCCCCTGGATGCAACCTAGATGAACATCAGCATGAAATCATGGAGCTGAAATTAAGGGACAAGAGACAAACTCTACAGACTTTGAATGTAGAATCTTGGAGCATGGATACAAGCAGTGGACTCCCTCCAAGTCCTGCTGATGTTGATTTCTTTTCCTCTGCAAGTAGTCTCTGTAGTCGGGCTTCCCATAATCCACCACAGATGCAAGAAATTCCCAGAGACAAAGTTGAGAGTACTTCAATTGCATCTGCATCGTCACAACAATCTCTGTCAAGAGCAAGATCAGCATCACAGTCAAGATCTGTGTCACCTTCGCTCAATCGAAGCAAGTCGTGGACGTCATCTAAGAGAGCGTCTTTCAAGAAATATGTACTGGATAAGGCCAAGGCAAAACTGCAGAAAGTGAATCTCAAAAGAGGTAAAGTTGCCATTTTATGTTATTTTTTAGTGATATGTATTCATAAATTGTAACATATAATTTGTAATTTACCAAACAAGATTGTGTAACTATGATTGTGAGAAGCATGTATTAACCATATTTTTATACCTATCAGCTGTTGTCACTTTTTGTAGTAAAGGCAAACATTAGTTTGTGTTCTTCTTGGTGGTCTGAAAACTAAACTGCAAATGATATGTGTTCATTTTTTTCATTTTTCTTTAAGTCTTGGAGATTTAATACTTTAGTATTAATGTGAAGACCAAATTACAAACTGTGTTCTTTTTTTACCAATTTTTAAAATTAAGGAATTAAATGGTGGCTTTTTTTATGTCCCTTTTAACAAAACATGTCCTAAATTGTTGAAAATTCATTTGGCCAAATGGAAGAAAAAATTGATTTTAAAAAGTTATCCAGCTTGAATAATATATTGATTTCACATAATTCTTAAAGATAAGTATACAAAAACTCTAGTTTTTATATTTACCTGATAAGCTTTAAACACAAAACTATCATCTTGGACCTCAGACAGTTCACAAACATTTGTCCCTGGAAATCATGTAAGCAGAGTTCACAGAAATCTATTAAGGCAAGTAAATAGTTTGCTCCAATTGTCTGATCCCAATAAACTGTTTGCAATGAGCATTCCACTTAAGCAAGTTTATACTGAGTATGCTTTATGTCTCTTGAGAGAGGGCTCTGTTGTGATTCTGACTTCTGTCAGGCTAAGCGTGGATAAAGTCAATCTACTTTCCCTGATGTGTATTTGTTTTCATGAAACATATATAGCCCATGCAGTGACTTTAAAACATTAAATAGTTCATTTTCTTCAAGAAAATAATACTTTTGCTATCAATTATACTAAAGTCGTACAGTTACTTAAACCAGTATTTTGTGAAGAAAATATTTTTCAAGATTTCCAAAATATATATATCCGAGGAAAACAATCATGTTCTGAATTGTTGACAATGCACTTGGCCAAATGGAAACACAATCTTGTCTCACAGCTTATAAAATTAATTTGTCTACCGGGATGAGATATTATATCGATTTCATTTAATTCTCAAAGATATATACACAAACATTCTAGTAGTTGTATTTACCGGCTGAACTTTTGATACAAACAATCATCTTGGACTTGAGACAATTCTCAAACAACTGTCCCTGGGAATCATGTAAGCAGAGTTCACGGAAATATAAGGCTAGCAAATAGTTTGGTCCAATTGTCTGATCCCAATAAACTGGTTGCAATGAGCATTCCACTTTAGCATGTTTATACTGAGCATGCTTTATGTCTCATGAGAGAGAGGGCTCTGTTGTGATTCTGACTTCTGTCAGGCTAAGCTTAGATTAACTCAATCTATTGTCCCTGATGTGGATTTTTTTCTTCATGTAACATTTTGCCCATGCAGTGCATTTAAATTTAGTAGTTTATTCTCCTCAAAGAAAGAATTTCTTTGCTGTTAGTTAAAAAGGCCAACAGTAATTTCAACCATTCAAGCGTTGTCAACACATATTTAGACATTTAATATTCATAGTTTATGTTTTGTTCATGATTATTATTACCAAAGAGGAATAACAGGAAACAGGCTCATACGTGATGGTGATAAATAAAACTAGTAAAGGTTGAAACTTCTACATCTCTTTATTACTAACCTCCATAGGAGATCTTTCGCGCAGATACCATCTGGCGTCATCAGCTACTAAAGATGTTATCTCTTTTGATCGAACTCTAGAAACACTGTCAGCTGGTAATGACGTAACTTCTGACCGGAAGT
>JAUMTS010131882.1:0-10038 GCA_032273385.1 Ophiopholis aculeata | reverse complement strand
AGAAAGAAAGAAAGAAGTGAAGAAAGAAAGAAGAATAATGAAAAGAAACATATCAATAATTAGAAGCCAACATCGGTCACAATGCCGTACCAAAACTTCTCTAGTGCGACTCATAAGTCCTTACGGAGACCCATTTACCATTTCGTCTGAAACGTATCTATTTAGGCTTTTAAGTAATCCAATCAATTTAATGTTAACATCAATTCCCAAGTCTTAATTGTGCCGTTCAACAAGCCCTATCTGAGTACAAATATATCAGAACAACTACTTATCCTCATATGTTTGCAAAATGTCAACTACATCTATAATGTTCTTCTTTCTTCCTTTTTGCTATTACTTCGGTTATTCCACTCTTTGATTTATTTAAGCTGTACAAGCTATCTTTAAATTCTGGGCGTTTTGGAAAATGTTATCTGTACGACTTTTTTATTTTATTTTATTGTACATTTTCTATTTTGCCTTGCATGTGTTGTTACATTTTATTTATATTAGAAACACTGACTTTAGGTAAATACCCATTATTATGCCCAGTATACGTCTTAGTCATAAAAGTGACGCTTGGCGGCCCCGAAATCATTACAACTTTACATACTAAAAAATAAACGAATGCAACCAAATTACAATACTTTATTTCAACATTAATAACTTTCGACTCTAAAGACAGTCTAATTTTACATATATAGTAAAACCATCAACGAATGCAACCAAAATACATTGCTTTTATTATATTAAAGATTTAGCATTAATAACATTAAAATATTTCGCATTGTTATTTTAGAATGAACCATTAATAAATGTACCTATTAAATGTTTATTCTAAAACCTACAGATATTTCCTTTTGTTGAAATCGTATTTAGATGAAAGCATTAACCAAATTTTTAATTTAGCGTTTTTCCAAATGGCTAAATAGTTTTAAGTAATGATCATCTTTTTTAATTGCAAGATTAACCCTCGTCTTACCAAGTTTTTTTCTGTAACAACGTTTACCAAGGGGTTAGTTAATACCCCTCCTCTATGAACTTGAACAAAAATCCCAGATATGCCCATTGGTTACAATGGTATACGTTTGGGTCTCATTTTTCCATACATACCACAAGCGTACAACCATCCAGTGTATGACGTAATTGTAACGTCATATTTGTCAAAAACATACTCAAATATTAAAACAGTATGAAATACACACGAAGTATAAAAATACAATTAATATTAATAAATACGTGTTAAAAAACCAACCATTAAGGGGGGCTATGTTGGCAAAACAAAATGTTGTTCACTTAGCAAAAAACGGTAGTAATTAACACGAGACTACATGTTCTAAGCTTTAACATGCACTTTGTTTGAGGTCAAACGGACTTTCGGTTCTGATGTTATGGTCAATTAACATAACGGTGATGAACATATTCTGACATTTGTGTATAGAAACGCTGAACCAGCGACTTTTAGCAATTTTTTTAATTGTTTTTTTTTTATCAATAGTTTTACATTTCGGTTTTTTGTGCTGCTGAAAAGTATTTAAAAAATCGTCAGGTTGCGCATCAAACCAAGTCAAAATTTAAGGAAGAACGCATGTCTTAAGTGTTTCTTTATTTTTCCTCGCCCAGCTATATTTAGCCTGTTACTGTTTTAAAAAGCCATAAAACCCCCTAGGAATTACTATTTTCACTTAAAATGCATAAATAATTTGTATAAACTCGTGCTTTCCAATAAAAGCACAACTGTTTCATATAATTATGGAAAATAAATTGTTTAGAGCCAATTTTCATATTTTAAATATACTTTGCTCGATATCTCAATGACCATGCAACATTTCGTTTTCCTGGTTACGTTTGTTCTTATGTTTAGCCAATCAGAGGCATTGCGTGGTTACCATGGCAACCAGATCAAAAATTCGTTATTTGAAACGTCTTGACCTAAGCTTTATGGTGATATATAACACTAATTAGTAAGCCTACGGGAACATTGCGAAAAGCGACCTCGAAAGTTGGTCCAAATCAACCTTAAGAGTTAAGCAGATTACAGAGTTCCCAAATCCGGTCCACTCTGCCATGATATATAACAAAGGAAGCAATACAATTTGTCTCTGAACTGTTTGAAGTTTATAGGAGTGTTCACAAAGGAAAGGAAAGACTTGAGCCTATCACAGTCGTCCTGGGAAAATTAAGCCTCTTGAGCAAATTTCAAATGCGATATACGTAACTTTGAAATCGTTATCTTGGATTTTAGAAACCAGCTGAGTGTATTTATTAAAGGGACTGCCCATGATTCCAGCTGGTCAAGAAAACTCTTTAAATATTTCAAGAAGCTAGTACAAAGACATTTGAATCAAAACAATTAACAAAATCCCCATAAAATTGCTGAAATTGTGAAGACATTTTTTAGCAAGTTTGATTCTTGGGGGCGCTATAAGCAATGTGTTTATTTTCCTAAATTGTTTGTTTCATAAAGTGTGGTTTTCTTCTAAAGAAAAGAAATCTACTTTCTTAATAATAACAATAATAATAATAATAATAATAATAAAATACATTTATGAAGCGCCTAATACAGAAGTCGCTAAGCGCTTTACAAAACATATATAGTCCAAATAACAAAATACAGTTTTAAAAATACTGTGACAACAATAAACATATTAAAGTAAATTACATAACATAGGCCTTAATTACAACAATATTCTAGTATCAGGAACAACTAAACATGATTTCGAAAAACATATTGAAGCATATTTAAACATCAAAATAACCAAGAGAAAACATATTACAATATTTTAAAATGTGAACTATATCTCTACAATGCTGATCTAAACCATATAAATGTATACATTTTTAGAACGATATTGACGAGTCAAATGACCTAGATTATATAAATGTATACATCTTTAGAAATGGATTGACGAGCCAAATACAACGGTAATGTCAGAATTTGCCAAAAGGCAAAGGCTATACGCACGACTGTCGTGAACGTTTTCCCCCCAAATGTTTATATACACGACAGTCCCACATGCTGTAATCAGGCACTCTCAAATAGAGAACGTGTGAACACTGGTCTTTTCAATAACTTCTGTTTGACTATAATATACACGATCAGTCGACGTTCACACAACTCCGATTAGTCGAATTTCTGGCCGCACATCCATATACGTGCTAAACTTACCCAAGACACTTGTGTCATATCGAGTCAGATGTCAATATTGGGTAGTTAATAGGTCAGAAGGTTATTTTCACTAAAACTTAAAAAAACTCAATTAGGCATTTTAAACATCACATAATGATACATTCATGTAGGAGCATCATTTTAAGATAACAACTGTAACTTCTTTTAACGTGCGCCAGGGCTTCCCTGTGTCAATGGCAATCGGATACTGAGACCATCAGGCTGATTAGTTTAAAAAGTATCATTTCAGTATTAAACACCAGAACTTCTTTGTTTTTGGGTAGAGTACGGATATCTTGTCGTGTAAATATTCCACAGGGAAATGGCATGCACGACGGTCGTGTGTATAGCCACTACCTTGCTTAAAACGTACAGTTGTTTTTACAAAATCATCAAAAGGCATGATATAACGTATAAAGACCATAACTTATATTTGGTTGAGAATTGTTTGGACTTTTTCACTTTTTAGAGATTAGATCTTATTGTCTAGGACGAATTTTCTCAAACGGTTGTGCTTGTGGATGAAAATCATGCATTTTGATGATTTTCGCAAAAACTGCACTGTTAAGGAAACATCTGATGTCACCGTTGTATCGAATGTGGCTCAGGCTCTCTCTCTCCCACCTTTCTCTCCCTCTCTATACCAACGAACTTGGCCTTATCAATCACACGATTACATGAAGAATTGCATGTGACTATAGAAAGAAATTTCCCTCAAAATATCCGTAAGGTTGCGATAAATACTATACAAATCATGCTTGTTTGTGAGTGGAATGGTAAGAATACTTTCGTGAGTTGAAAGATAAAATGTTCCATTCTACGAATCCGAGTTTAATGAATTATGTTATCTTTCAACGAATGAAAATAATCATATATTTTCACAAATAAAACCTTCTTTAGATTGTTATTTACCACATACATAGATCTTTGACACTTGGTTGGAGATAAGCAATATGTAAGCTTACTTTACATTCTTACATTCCCTGCAATTCTCTGCTTAAGACCAGGCTACCTAACCTAGCTTTTTCACCGCCATGTTACTTCTTTGAACATTTTTTACATGGTATATATAATGACGTAAAAAACGTTCAGCAAAATACGCCATACTAACTACTTGGCTTATTTTGTTGAAACTGCATGCGCTTAATGATATAAGCGTTCAATGATTTGTTTATTGAATGTCATGTGACCAACAATCCTCCGATCAAATTACAAAGATACATTCAATAGGTGGTGTAAATATTTTCTGATACTAAACGTAATTTAATGTAATATTCATTGTTGACCATTGTGCACACACCTATTGCACATCCATGCAGGAAGAAACCCCTCTTCATTTTGCATGTGCAAAGCGAAGCACCAGGGTTGCAGCTCTACTCATTGAGGCAAGAGCAGATGCCTCGAAGAAAAATCGTCAGGTAAGAAAAATAAATCAAATTTCATGAATTCATGAAGTACCAAGATTAATTTAATTGTCTCTTGTTTTACCTGGAACTGCAAAATTATTTATATGATTTCTCTCAGATTTTATCTTTTATTATTTAAACAAATTAATGTTTCATAAACTTCTAACCTTTCGCCTTGAAAATCGTACTTTTTTAGTTGAGGCGCGTACTCAATGGCATTGTTTAAAAGCTTTTTCACCGCCATGTTACTCCTTGAACATTTTTTTACATGGTATATATAATCAATGGCATTGTTTAACTTTTAAACATCAGATGTTGTGACTCTCTTGACCTATATATGGTAACTACTTAAAAAACACAGTCTAAAATATGTATAATGTTGTTGCTAAATGTTGTTTTTGTTTTTCTTGTTTGCACTTTTTAATTGTTTTTACTACATTATCGCAGATTTAGGGCGCATTTTAAATGTTATTATTAGTATTATCTTCTTATATGTGTGTGAATAATATGTTATGTATTGTACTATCTTTAGTGTTGTGTCTCAACATTTTATTTAGATCTAAATGCCCCAATATTACCTGTACTAACCATTACCCTATGCTGGCTTGTTTTGCTAGGGAGAAACGCCATTAGACCTAGTTCGTGATTCTGTCCAGAGGTCCAATCTGGAAAAACGATTGCAGGTAGGTGACTATATGGTTTCGTTGTATTGAGCTATGTATAACCTTATGATATTGATAACACTGTCATATACTTTAATCACTTCTGTACTTATTCAACTCTTTGAAATAATAGTATATCAGGGCAGAAGAGATAAAATACTACTTTTGAATACAACATATTAAGTAAAATTTCACACAGACCTTTTGCTTTTATAACCCCTCAGGAAATTAAACTTTATGATGAGCTGATAGCCGATGGAGGTCGTCCCGTTGATGCAATCAAAGTTTTCCTGTGCGGCGACCCCAGCGTGGGGAAAAGCACCATCAAATGTTCTCTTACAAAGGTATCCTGATCAGTTGTGTAGATCTTTTTTTGTATGAGTGTAACATAAGTTGTATAGTAAGATAAAAAACGGTCGCTTGGAGTAATTTACTTATTACAGCAGGTTTTGTAACGTATTGAAGACAAATTATCTTTCTTTTAAACGAAAAAGACCTAAATTTGCATGCTTACAAAACATTCAGTTATATGTTGTCCACGCCTATTTCTGACAACACTTTACACTAAAATAATAACAAAGTGATGATCATTATAAAAACGTTAAAACATACCCTCTTTTTATCGTGATTTAAACTGACCATGCGTTAAGAAACAAAATATTGAACACTTTAATTTTAGAGCAAATTTCTATCAGAAATTGTAACCGCCCTGTATCTTTTCCAATCAATGTGTACATTGTGGATTAATATGGTAAGATAATTCTTATTTAAGGTGTCTCTTAGCTCTCCCTTTTAATTAACAAACAATTGAACTATTCACTTAAGTAAGTGAAATAACAAATCCGTTCTGTATGTTCCACTCTGTATGATGCGTACACACCCTGTATGTTAGATCCATTTGGATGAAATTATCATCCTTAAAAAATAAACTGTCCAACAATATACAACTTTACTGGTCTAAAATAATCACAAGGAAATTGTTGTCCTGACAAATAAAAAATGGTATATTTGTCCATATATTTGCATGCAAAACATGTTTTATGAACAATTCGTGACATGAAACCAATTGCATTGCGTAATATTTTGTCAAGCATGCTTGATAAGTTACTATAACTAACTTTCCTGCTGCAATCACGAACATAACAAAGTCTTTTTTTAACTCCAAACAGAAGCTTCTATCTTTCTTCAGGAGTGGCTTATCTAGCCGGAAAGTGGTACGTGTTTGATATGAATTTAACCTAATTATTTTCCTTATATAAGTCATGAACCCGTTATCATTTGCATGTTCTCTCTCCTCCACTTTCGTCGTCTTCGCTGTTTATCACCTCTTCTTTTTTGGTCTCTCCCTCTTTTTTTCCCCCATATATGTTTCCCCTCCAACTCCCCATCCTTCTACTCTCCTAATTCAAACCGAAAAAGATGCGTTGATGGAATGTCCTTTAAGTTATAGGATGATTTATAGAGATACGATTACCAACAATTGTTTTCTTCTAAAATCTGAAGATGCTGGTGTAAAAACAGTGCATGTCCCCCATTACTTAGAGTCCACATCCTATTGAAATCAACAGAATAAAGCATGACATAAGTGAAGTTTATGGTGCATGTACAGTGTACATCCGCACCCTATATCACAAGGAATCAGTATCATCACAACGGTCTGTCATTAAACCAACATCTATACTTTACAACATAGCTTTGTAGCGTGTTTTTAAAGGGTAAATATGCATTTGAGACGACTTTCCAAAAATTTGAAGTACATTTTAAAAGCTATTTCATACCTGTAATGATCAGTTGCGGTCAATTTTAAACAACAACTATAAAAGTTGAAACCTAACACAATCAAATGTTTTAAAAATCATATAGAAATGCAAAAAGGGCTCTGTTCCGACTTATTCCGTAATATTTGTTATCTGCCAAATATACCTGCTTATTTTATTGCTGATAAATCGGTCGTTAAAATTCCAGAAAAGCTAATTGCCATAAGTGAATCGGTATATCTAGAAACATCCGGAAAAACAAATAGCATTACACATTATTGTTCAAAATGTAGTTTGATATGACATATAATTTTCCTGAAACTGTAACTGAACTGTTTCTAAAAGACTTACACTTTGAACTTATCCTGTTTTTCTTGTACTTACAAACTCGTCATAATCACAATTAAACAATTTTCAGGCAAGATATAACATTATTGGTGTTACTATTATTTCTATGCAAAATAATGGAATGTTGTTTTATGGTTCTAAAATAACTTAATATCAAGACGATCGTTTTAGGTTATACACCACTAACTCTAACGGCGGGAACTAGCGTAATCAAATTTGGGAATTTGTGCTTAGTGCTTAATGGCAATCTAGAAACTGTCCTAACCAAACCTTACAATGGGCAATGAATGTGTGAAAAGTTGTGGAGTTGTTCATATTTTTATGATAAAATGGAGTCTTTACTCATATTTTCTGACAATTAAGATAAAATATGGTGATATTTTTCTGCTGGTAATCTAGGAATTCTAAATGTGGAAAAATGAGCTCGAAAATTGCCATTTCCACGCGTGTTAGTAGTGCTTATCCTAAAACGCGTTAAAGCTAAAATTGCATCATTGTTATTTCAAAGCAGCGGGAGTTTTTATTTTTACCTTAGAAGTATAAATACGGCTTCGAAATTCAACATAAACACCTTTTAACGCTATATTTAATTAGAAGTAGTGCATTGCAGTAATAAAATCAGAGAAACTTTTGCGTCTTGTGCATTAAGGGGTTCGGCAGAAGAAATTTGGTCAAGTGTGAAATATGTACGTTAAAATAGATTCCCTCAACCTTTTCAAAAAAACATTTCTAACGAACTAAGCCGGAATAGAAGTACTGATTATTATTATTATCAAGATATTTGAAACAATTTGTATTAATTTCGATTATACAACACTAATTCTTCGTCAAGAACTAGCCTAAATCAAATTAAGGGTTATTTGCGTATTAGCCACCAAGACAGACTGCTCTAAACCTCAACAAATGGGCAAGGAATGTGTGCAAAATTGTAGAGATTGATAAATGCAGTCTTTACTCACATTTCCTTACTGAAATATCTCGGAAAATTAATCCGCTGGTGGGATCTGAAGTCAATTAGGGTAAAACACGTTTTTGCCAACTTGGACTAATTTGAAACGAATTTGAAGTTCAGGTTACCATAATTATGTTGAAATGTTTATCATTTGTAGACTGAACGTCTTTATTTCTGTTTGTAATGTTTGTTCGTACATATCTAGGATTCAAAATGAAAAATAAATCATCTCGAATGGTTATTTTCCGACTTGAAACTGTGTATACCCGTGTTGCTGCTGTGTAATATCTTTTAATTTTTGAATCTCCTCTTAAAAAAGGATGAGACAGAGCATGGTAACGCCGACTACAAAAGAACACCTGGTATTGACATAGGAAAACATTCCGTGAGAGGAGCAGGGGAGTTCGTTTTCTGGGATTGCGCTGGGCAGAGCGAATATTCGATAACGCATGGGATGTTCCTCGGAGCCAGCCAGTCCATATTTGTTGTTATCTACGACATACAGCAGCTACTTCTTAGGCTTTCGGTTGGTAACCATATCTGTTTTTTTAAATATGTAATCATTAAAATATAAAAAATAAAGTCAAAACTCTTCAGAATATTTGATTAACAATAATTGTAGTTGTTCACCTTAAAAATAATGATCACGCCCGGTGATTACGCAATTACATGTTCTGCTTCAAATTCATAAAGTCGGTAAAAATAAGTTGCAAAGTCTGATTTTAACTTATATTAATTAATATAAGATATTTACATAATAGAACACACAACAAAACGATACACATCAGTACTTGTAACACATGAACATTAAAATAAAAAACACCACTAGATATTATTTAGTATGGTGTATCAATACATTTCCGTTACCTTATTTTCATATTAGAATCAGGGGAGGACCCTTTCAGACCCATAATAGCCTTTTTGCCATTTCCTGAGTATCATGTTCTTTGTTAGTTTCTTGCTTGATGTTGTATGTGATGTATTTTGATATTAAAATGAAGTTTGAACCTTGAACCTTTGATAAGTTTAACAACAGTATAATACATATTAGATAAAAGTTCTGAATGACAAATCCAATAATACATGATTACTTTGCTTCTCTTTAGTCGGTCGAATCTTATTGGCTTCCGTTTATAAAGGCAGTGCGAAGAAGTGATGAGTTGCCACGAGTTGTGCTAGTTGGAACTCACATAGATAAAATCCATGATTTGGATCAAGGTACGTAAAATGACTTTGTGGCAAATTATGATTATTAACGGTAATGGATATTATTTGACGACAGTAACACAACAAAATTCCAATACATTACAAAGCAGCTAATTAATACAATCTTAGACCCCAAAAATCCACTGAATGCTAGACACCTCGCCCCCCTGCCATCTCGCCCCCTAAATTTGATATGCTACAGTTAATAGCAGTTTTGTAGGTCTCAAGACCAAGTTTTGGTCGAAGTCTCGAGACCTTTTTGTGGAAGTCTCGGTCTTGGAACCTAAGATCGAGGTCTAGGTCTCAGACCCTTACAATTAGTAGTGAAGATTCCAAGTCAAAATTTTGCTTAACATTGTTTTACTTATTGGATGTTAAATATGGCGTAAATGGAAGTTTACATAAAAATCAGCGTTCAGACTAAAACGAAACCAAACTAAGTCTATACTTCATTTCACGCCGAGTGAGCATCAAACGAATACAAAAGAGTGAGTAAAAGTTCATATCTAATAGTTTGTATTGAACTAGGGGGCGAGATGGCAAGGGGGCAAAGTGTCCT
>JAUMTS010131660.1:0-10040 GCA_032273385.1 Ophiopholis aculeata | reverse complement strand
ATTTCCCCTCTTTTCCCCTCAAGTCTTTTCTTCTTTATTTTCCGTGCTTTCTTACCTAAATCCCCCTTGCCTCCCCCATGGCTAACTGAGCCACTAAGTGACTGGACTGTAAGTTGAGATGCAGCTTAGTGCCTTTTGTCGTTTCCTCCGAAACTTTGGATATACTATTTCTGGAAGTTTCCTTTCAAAATTCCATTTATGTATATACATGATATAAAATAGCCCACGATCGGAAAATTAGGACAGCGCCATCTTTAACAAATAATCGTGATTACCTTTTTAAAATAACTAGACCCGTTTTTCCATGTATCACTTGACTGAATACAGCCGAAAAGATCATTATCTGAAAACAAGTTTTTAAGTTATAAATGATTGTTAAGTAATCTTGATATCTGTCGCAATACTATTACATGATCTAATTATAAAATTGTCACTCAATTAAGGGTAGTTCAAACCCAACTAATGATGTAATTTTTAAGCTCTGTAACTTTTGAAACATTAAAATGTGATGTACATCAAAGTATAAGTTTAGGAAGGGAATTTGATCAGAGAATCTATTTTTGGCATAAATTTTGACCAACAATTCTATTTTTTTTGAAAAAATCCCCCCAAATAACTTTTATTTGGCTCAACATTTTTCAGACAAGCTGCAACAAATAATTTTGAGTTAAAAATGCGCAAATTACTTAAATTTCATGTTAAGACACATGCCCAGGAACTGCTTTGGATTTTTGACCAAAAAGTGGCAAAAAGTGAGACAAAAAGTGACATTTTTTTGGCACTCAGGTTTGGGAAAAAAAAAAAAATGTTGTTCAAAATTGATGTCATATAGATTCTCTGACAAATTCTCTTCCAAAAATGTGTGACTTTGATGTCCATAACATTATTAGTTTAAAAATAGAGCTTGATAATTACACCAATTGGGTTTGCACTACCCTTAACCATGTTAACTAATCTAAATTGATCACAGCGGCTGTCACCGTCAGCATTTGTGTTACCGACATAAGGTTTGTTGGTGCTGTAGGGAAATTCAATTAATCGAACTCAAATCAGGTAGAAAAATGGTTATTTACATTGATATCTAAACCAGTTTCTGAATCCTGATAATTGACCAGTAGTGAACTTAAAATACATTTAATATAGAAATATATATATAAATAACTAATAATTTATAATAAAGACATAATTTTTTGTTAGTTTGAAATTTGCAACCTTTTTGTCCGGTTTTTGATTCTTTGTTTTTGTCTAAATTATGGTCAATAAAACGCAATAAAAATCCTCACAAGATCATCAGGTAGTGGGGCCGTATTAAAAGGTGTCTAGAACTATATTAAATCGTTTGCCTTGTTTTAGGATCGGAAAATAACAAGCTAGAATGTTGGTTGTTAAACTATCGAAAAGCCATTAAAAATACACATGTTCATCATTAAATATTCTACATTTTTATATCGAATTACTTATTTATTTATTTAATTGTATCATAAAAATTGACAAAGTAAAATCAAAATTGTTCTGTGACCCCGGTACTTCTCTCATGATAAGCGAACGCTCGAGCGCTCTACCATTTTTACCATCCCTCTTACGAAATATACATACGAGATATCTATCCATCTCAAATTATCTTACCAAACGAGGAAAGGATTTACCATCCAAGGCCATATCCCGATCACAATCTTGATATATGTCGCAATGCTACTACATGATCTAATTATAAAATTGTCACTAAATTGATCTAATTGACCTGCTCTCACGGCTGTCATCGTCAGCATTCGTGTTACCGACATAAGGTTTGATAGTGCTGTAGGGAAATTCAATTAATCGAACGCAAATCAGGTAGAAAAATGGTTATTTACACGGATTTCTAAACCAGTTTCTGATTATTGACCTGTATTGAACTTACGCATGGAATATAAAATTGTATAATTAACGCACAAGATCATCAGGTGATGGGTCTTAGTAAATGCGGCTCCAGACCCCTGACACTTAAGTGCAACTTGAGGGATCCCCTTAAATGTGGTAAATTTTTACACCTAAGTGATGCCAACTCTTAACTTTCCTAGTCCGACGTGTAGGACCCATTGCTCTATCACACATAACGACACTGAAAACAGTTATATTTAGCTTTACTATAGCTAACTGCTAAATTCTACTAACCCCAGCTGTGGCTGGGAGTAATAACTGGGCTTTCGCGGTTAGTATACTAGTGCAGAAGTGGATATGGGGCGATATTTGGCTATTCAGTTTCGTTCTGTGACAAAGCAAAGAGTCCTACACGTCGGACTAAACTTTCCAGGATTTGAGAACCCTGACATATACAAGTTTTCTCAAACTAATTTTGTGGTTTATAGTTTAAACCTTAAAGTATGATCAAAAAGAGTGGAAAAAGTAAAAACAAAAAATTGTTCTGGAGGATCCGGGCATCGATCCCTGTACCTCTCGCATGCTAAGCGAGCGCTCTACCATTTGAGCTAATTGTGCCGTCATGGTGCACTTTTAAAGGGGGTAAATTACCCCCTGAGGAATACCCGACAGTTCGGTAGTGTCAGCAGGTAAACCCCTCTTTACGAAAAAATATTCCCTATATATAGGATAAGAGCAGCATAATAGGCAAACCATTTTAAGGGTAATTTGTTGGCAAGTCGAGGCAGTTCAGCAAGCCTAAGATGCCAAAGTACTTTGGCCTAGAGATTTGTGCTGAACCATACGTTGGAAACCGAGCAAAAAGTACACACTGTATGCTAAAACAATTAGGATGTAAATCAGAAAAAATAGAGTTCGAAGAGTCACATGAACTATATATAATACGGTATTTAGACCCGCAGTATACATTGAATAGAGAAGAAGAAATCAATGTCGGCCCCAACCAACCATCGGGGAAATTTATAGGGGAAAATGCTAGAATGTCATCAAAAGTTTCGATGTATTAACCGCAAGATTATCTTGTCTGATCATTTTGTGTTTTAAAAAAAAATGGAAATGTGTCTAGAAACCTTAGTAGGACGAGGGGTAACCATCTTTGATCTGGTATTCCAGGCGAATCAAAGTTGTAACTAATTTAAGTCTGATATCTGGAGTATTATAAATTACCCCTCTGTCATTGCCAATGCAAGCTAATGCAATGTATATGATCATAATGATCAGCTTTGTATTTGTGTTACTAATATGGGTGTTACCTAGACAGTACAGTGATGCATAGACCTTACTCCTAACTGGCGCATCCACGTCAATGGAGGGGGTACGCACCGACTCAACATGCGAATTTATTGCATTGTCCACCATTTGAATGAACTGCGACGCCGCCCAATTTTCATGTATTTTTTGAGTTACCAGCAATCACTCAATTTCAAACTTCTCGTACTATGTCGTTTATATGTATACTAAGTTTCATGAATATATCAAGATCAAATATTAAACAGTAAAAACGATTCAGTTGTATCAGTGATTAGTGCAAAGTTCGCCGTATTCAAAAACCACAGCACTCTCGTCGCGGACAAACCACTGGCCTCGTTTTCAGTTCCCTTGTATCGGAAGCGTTAATTGCACTGAGCATGCTCAGTTATGCTGCACCCCGTCTTCGAGGTAAATACGCCAATTAGGGATAAGGTGTATAGAACTTCCCTTTACGCTTTGGTTATGTCCAACATTCAAAATGAGAATACCGCAGGTTCACATTAGTGGCAGTATATCTGTGGTAGGATTCAGGCTTTAATTTGTAAAGGTTATAAGAAAGTTATTTTGTTGTGTTATAGGCTTGTTATGTGCTGTGTGATTGTAAAAGTGTATAATATATTTAAAAAAAACACAGTAACAGGGCATTATGTGTAATTACTATTGTAGTTTTTGGACAAATAAATGATTTTTCATGCAACTTATGTATGAGCAATTGTTATGAAAACCCTATTATTGTCCTTCGAATAGCAAATATTAACTAGTATAAATCAGGTACAACTTCATCTACATTCCTATATTTTGTAGATATGTTAATAGTTAACAAGGTCGGTATAAATTATCCGAAGCGAAAATGCTTATATATTGAAAGCTAGCCAAGACAACTGCTAGTATATCTGTGTACAGGCTAAAGTTAGCTGTGACGTTATGCTCGTTTAGAGAACGCTTATAAATATTATGTTAGAATGGTGAACAATTATAACTTCTTGATTTGTACTTCCTCCTTTAAATTCCAAATAAGTTTACTAAAGAGACATTTTTGCTATACTTTGGATACTTTGGATCTGATCCATATGATTATCAATCTACTTTCATTTATACACAATTCATGATCATGTACAAAAGTTCCTAGAAAATGTATTTAAATGTTCATAGGTCAACACATTAGCATCTTGGAATAAAACTATTTTTTCTACATTTTTTGGAAGGTTATCCCGCCCGAGAATCAAAACCAGGACCTATAGACGAATGGTTTGGATTGAACGGCCATAACTTGGGTGCTTCTCACACCTGAAAAGTGCTTCGAGTTCCCAATAAGTTGTTTTGTAAATCAAAAGCATGTTTGGAACTTACATCCGTCTTGAGCGCGGGTGATTTAATTCAATACAAAATTCGCGCTGATTGTGCATTACTTTGGGTGATCTCAAGTAGAACGACCAAGCCATGGCTGCCAGTTGAGGTGAAAGAATGATATGTATTGTATACGTGATAAACGCCTCAGTTCACTACTCGACCACGGGAGCTTTATAGTTACGGGCCTGTAAATTCAACATCGTCCTTTGGCGATAAACACATTATATTTGTTTTCGGCCCCTGAACATGTATTATTCCAAAGCTCCTATGTAAGGTATAGGAATTTCTGACTTAAACATATTCAAGGGCCGAAAGCACATACAACTATGTAACTTATATGATTTGTTTGTTGGATGTATACATGTTCATGGGCCGAAAACACATAGGAGGTTTCCCCGCCAAATGACGACATGTTGTCGGGTTTCTTGCTGATCAATACGTGTAACTAAACTAGAATGAAACGTACAGTTGACCCGAAAGGAGAGTGGACCTGACATCAACACGCGTCTGTATATGCACGCCCGCGTCTTGACGTGTCTTAATACGCGCGAGTTGGAAATGCTTGCGCGAGAGTAAACAAAATGCGACCATGTTTTCGCGCGAATATTGTAAATACGCATTTTGACGTCAGGTCCACTCTCTATTCGGGTCAAACTATAATTATGTTATAACGAATTTGAAAAAGAAGCATTAATTGGTCTTTGCAAAGACAACCTGAAGTGTCTTGATTTATTGCACATTGTCGCCCTCTATCGATGCATTGATTAAGACGTTGCTTTCTGACACTCGTCAGTACAACTCTGCCGTATATAAAAACGTAGTAGCTACATTGATAAGTATAAGTAGTTACTTTGTTTTAGGGAAACATGTTTCTTGTTATTAAACCAAATCTCCAAAAGACAGCCTGTTACACACTATTACACAACCTCACAAAGTGAGAAATACCTGATACATTATTGTCTATAAGTTAAACACGTGTTGATTTTGTGTGTATATACATTTCTGTACACGACCACAAGTGTGCTTAAAATACGCCCTTTTACAGTTACGAATGCCATCTTGAATTTCAGGAGAACTTTCAGCATATGGCGAAAGCCTATATAACAGAACGTAATCGGTTGCTTAAAAGCCACGGATGGAGCAAGCACGCGACATTTGCTCATGTCTAGCTATCTCTGAGCATGCGCATACTGTAACGGTAAAAGGGGATATTTTACATAGAATATACTGTACATAAAATATATTGTACATAAACAATTAAGTAGACATCATATACTTCATAACACTTTTAATATACCTTCATGTGACGGTCCAGTGTGCGTTTTTTCTTGCAAACGTAATGGACCGCAAAACAAACAACTCTAAGACTATTCTATACTATTTCTTTCAATACCTGCGGCCCATTAAGGTACAAATATTGTGCGTCCGTGGTTCTATTGGCACTCATGTTTGGCATGCGCTATGATTAACACATCCGACATATGAAGTGTACATCGCATCTGAAGTATGAAAAGGCTTATCGCTAGTTATTGCACCATATACTTTTTATTTACATGAATATTTACAAATGGAACCATAAAGGGCAGCACGAAAACCAGTCACGTGACAGTTTCTGATATATTCGTCACATGCTTATTCCGTCACCGAAAAAGCATTCAGCAACAACGGGTACCAAAGCGGCATATTCCCTTTGACAATTGTGCTGCCCTTAGCATGACTATTTACAAATATAACATTGTATAATAATTATTATAACATTGTATAATAACAGCAACAAAATCTCCGAGAATGAAAACTTGAGTACACAAAATAGTTCTGTTTTAGTCGATTCCGGTTTGTTTCTATTTTATATAAACAATATAACCCTCTAAAAATATTTCAAGCATTTGGTGTCAATATTTCAGTACGTTAACAAGAAACACGTTAATGGTTGTTAGGGTTATTATAAATATATATTTTTCCAAAAACAAGAATCTCATTGGTTTTTTTCTTCCATGAAAATACAAATGTTCTGCTCTTGATAAAAATATATCAAGTAACTTGCAAACTTTAATTGCATTTCTTATTGGCTTATTTAGAATTTAAATGCTATATTATAGAATTGAATTGCTATGTTCTGTAATTAAGAATATCTTGAGGCAATACATAGACGATCACTGATTTCACGGGCAACAATACTGTATATACATTGTTGAGCACAAGCAAATACTTTCTTTTCCCACGGGAGAACATTGAGCCACGTACAGTGTCTGCATTGTTGAGCATAAACTTATACTTAGTATTCCTCCGTTGGGAAAAATTTAGGCAAATACACAGATGATAAATGATTATATACCATACTTATAATTTATACACACATTCTTTTCATTCGCGTTGGGGAATGATTTAAAACGGAGAGTCAAACGGCAGCGGTATTCTACATTTAGCAGTTATAGTAAGTGCGTTTGAACTAAAATTTGTAAATAAAATAATTGCGTGTTTACTTAAAATAGCTGAAATTTCCTCCATTGTTTTACTCTTTAAATTGGTTCTTCTTTAAATCATATTGTAGTAAATACATTAGTTTTGTAGTACTATATCCTATTGATTTGTGTTTACAGTTAAAGTCTTAATATTGTCTACAGTAATAATTAAATAACAACCCACTTTATAATATAGCTTGTTTCAGAACTCTTCCGAAATGTGATATTGTTCTTTTATTTTTTGGTTGGAAAGTTCACAAATCCGTGTTGTAAATAATTCTAAATTATACTTTAAGGTTCGTATGCAAAGAAGAGATAGACCTCAGCTGGTACATATTTAATCTGTTGTAAGTAAACTTCACTTCCACCAGAAAGTATATTTTCATTTGCATTAACATTTGTTAGTTGGTAGTATTTGAGACCTCTTCATTTTAATCTTTGCAATTTATCAGTTTTTTAAGAAGAAAATGTAAATATGTTAATTTCTGACAAAAGGAAATTCCCCTTAGACCCTGTCTCACTATAGATAGACGCAGTCTTACTCTACTGTATATACCGATTTAAGTTGTCGCACATACCACACACAGTTAAACTTTTATACGCAGGAATGAAAGGCATATTCCCATTTTTTTTCAGAAATAGATTTTGCTAAAATCAATCTTAATTATTGGATATGTCTAACTGATAGGCAGTTTTAGCTTCATTTGCCCCAAAAACGTATTACACGAGTAAAAAATTGCATTTTGTTCATATACGCTTTCCTATACTAAGTACAACATGCAGGCGTATGAAAAGTCGGGATCCCGAATTTTAATACAAAATCCCGGATTTTGAAGGAATTGGCCCGATGAAAGCTTATTCTGCGGGTACATTATTTCACCAATATAAAAATACAATGATGCAAAAATTAGAATTTTTGATAAATAGAGGGCGCTTCGGCTAGAAAATGTGAGAATAGGCCTTTAATTTGGTTCATGCACATTTTTGATGCTAAAAACATTGTTATGATTAGTAATATAAAATCTTAGCTATTGCAAACTACTTAAGAGTTTCTATATATTAGTTTAAATAATTCTGAATATAATCTTTAGTATTTCACGTGTAATAATATACATTTTGTAGTAAATTATTTACACGCTCAGTTGTATTTATTGGCACTGATTATTAAGGCGTACTAACCAGTAACTTACCTAAATATATCATCGTTTGGCGGGGAAAACCTCATATGTTCGTTTGGCCCCTGAATATGTATAAGGTAAAAACACTTATCTAAAATATAGGACTTTTTGATTAACACATTTTTAAGGGCAATATTCATAGGAGGTTTTTCCCGGCCAATGACGATATAAGACATATAATTCTATATATATTATATATTTTGCTTTCCTATCTGAAAATAATATAAACGCAACATATAATTCATGATTGCTTCAATATTATACACAATGTAAATCTGAATACATTTTGTTTTTAACGGAACAAAAAAACAATTATTATAGTACAACTTTAACCAATAAGGAGAACTACCTGATGATTGGACACATGAACAGATTTATTGAACCAATCACAGAGGCCGGAAGCAAAAATGAACTCATATAGAAATTTGATGGTGCATCATTTTTTTCAATAACTTATTGTAATTGGCTTGATTGAAATTGAAATGTTGAACTCTATTATTTTCATTTACGTTTTTCAAAATATGCAAATCCAATCGTTTGAAAGACCTTTTGCATAATCGGTTGACTGGAAACAATAGTTCGCTTACCCCTCATACGGACAAATAGAAATAAATAAGTAGAGGTGGATAAAGTTATTTTCCTCAGCTCAATGAAGTACGATGTTTTGATTGATTTTGTCCTCCATTTATGGTGGTGATTTGGCAGTACTAAATTTTAAATGGTCCTTGTGTGGTCTCCTGGTTGTTGAATATAGTAAGAACATCTCGGTGAATCGGAGGAATATCAAACTTGACGTATCTAACTTTATGGAATAGCCTAAGGATGTCTAAAACAGGTTTGAAATTTAAAAACCCCAGTGTGGTCTCTAAAGCTGTAGAAGGGCTTGAAACGGAATGAAAAAAACCGGTTTGAAAAGGTTGGTCTTGAACGAGGCATATACAAATATCACTTCCCAATGTCAGTGCCCGCCGGGATTTTTACTCCAGTATTAAATGCGAAGTTGAAGAGGCCACTCCGGGAGGCCACTCAATAAAATAAACATTTTATATAAATATTCGTAAAGTGAAAGACCAGTTCCTTATTGTGACTGTGCATACTCTCAATCATCTGGGTTTTGTAAAATAATGTTAGAATTTAATCTAGACAACCAGAAAATCAAACTTACGGAGTAACCGACGTTGCAGGTTTTGAGAAAGCAACACATTAAGTTTTCTAGAAACCTCAAGCTTTTCAGATTTTGCCGCCTAACACCTCTTAGTTTGTTATACATCTAAAAACAATGCATAATTGGAATATGCTTCTCGTAGATAACATCTTATCTCCTTAATTGAGTATGTTAGAAATTAAGGTGCAAATAATGAAAGCATAGCATCATAATTGAATTTGATTTGATATTAATTGAATTTGTGACATTATTATATAACCATTAAATCAAGCTTAATGTAATGACCATATTCCTAGTTGAACTGGTTCTATCAAGTGTTACAGAACAATAGTTAACCACGATGTACTACTAGATGTGCTTTATATATCATCTATTATGCATGCAATAATTAGATCCGCGAGCCGTGCTATACTAGTAACTAGTTGAAATAACAAATCCCCTGAGAATTGCATAACGCTGTTCTTTTAAATTTCTAATGAGCCATTTCAGAAGTATGATAAAATATTCAAGTACGAATAATTCGCGTTGAGTAGTATCAAGCGACAATACGTTTTTACGTATGGACAATATTCATATAATTCAGGTAAAATACAATGTTTTGTAACAACTATAGCACAACGTTTGAAGAATGACAGCGTTTTGCTGGAAAGAGTAGAGTACTACAAGGCAAATGCAATGCACACATATAAGACGCACTGGTACATCAAGCTCTAA
>JAUMTS010131549.1:0-10041 GCA_032273385.1 Ophiopholis aculeata | reverse complement strand
AATCAGACATCCCCTTTTCTTACAATAACATATCATTACTATCTAAATCTAATGATCATGAATCATTAGAGGTTTGTAATGCACACATGAAATGTACACATACAATGTTTTCTATCAAATATAATTTATATTCACTTCAATTGCTACCTTGTCGATTCAACTCGGCATGAAAACATTATATCCATATGAATGCACTCTGAAATGTAAGGCTTTTAAATGTCACTAAAGTACAATTAACAAGAGCACGAATATGTGACGTTAGCCAATAATTCAAGTAAAAGACCAATTTTAAAACTGCCCCTAAACTTTGTTATAACCTAAAAGTCTAATCTGGCAAAAAAGGTATGCTCAATTTCAGTTTGCTTCAAGTGTACTTGATTCAAACATTTCAATAACATTGGTGATAGATTAGTTAAGGTGGTCTCATAAGTCTGACAATCCTAAGTATGACAAACTTAAACCAGGCTTTCAACACAACATCGTTTACACCTGATTATGTCATCCTCAAGGAAAAAAGCATTGGTAAATGTCAGCTTTAAGAGATGGTACTGTTTTTCTCTTTCATGTTGATACTATGTTGTCTTGACAGTCATCAGTTATCTTCATAAGATAGCACGGTCCGTGTTGACCTTAACTCTTGCTGTGCAGCCATCCAACTGTTATCAGTCAGCAATACAATGCATTTAAACCATGCTTACAGCAAGTTATCATTTCCTCCAGTCATTTGACCCGTAAGAAAAAGTCCCATGATATTGAAGTTATATTCTTGAGATAGCAAGTATTATAGCATATATATGCTAGCCTGTGCATAATTTAAATACAATTTAAATGGTATTTTGTCACCCATAAGCATACAAAACACTTAATCATAGCGACACCAACATATCTTTTACACCTCATCCTGACAATTCACAACAAAAGCTCATTTTATAAAGAGGCATTGTAAAACACAGCATCTTTGAATATAAGAAGACTACATCATCTTAAGTGCACTACTTTATGTGCTTTGGCACACGCATTCAACACTTCCTAAAAGATACCCTATTGATATGCATGACATTATCTTTACAACATAAAGGTTTCATACACTATCCCTTCCAATTCATCAGAACACAATTACAACTGATAGCTTTTTTTCGTGTACAGTACATCAGGTACTTCAGAGAGAATTAAGCTCAGATAGATGTGCAGTCATGCACTGTGGGATGTGCCTGAAATTCTCTATCATACCATCATTGGCTCAAATCATACCATATGACGTTCAAGTCTGGTGCAATTTTAGCTTGTGCATGTTACGCTTGACGCTTCTGTGCAATTCTTCAGCATTAAGCTCCATTTGACAACTTTCAACTGGCAACTTCACATAGGCATTTTCCTGATGAGAGACAATCACAATAACACCTTTTAAATGTCCAAAAGAGGTGAAAATGAAAATACTTGACAATCAAAGGTCCAAGCCCTATGTTTGCAAGCATGGCTGGTCCATTTCAAATATCAATTTCTGGCAGTCACCAAAACCGTAACTGCTAGATAACATTACACATTACACCAAATTTGAGCATGATGAGAGGGTCATTCCCATTATGAATCATACAAGTTATCCACAACCTTGTATGCTTGAGGTGCTATAAGCCAACTTAAATATCATGCTACAAACAAATACATTTGACTCCAAATGAAAATGTTTATCTGAATGATCCACAATCAGATACATTAATATAATTACTCTGTGTACAGTAATGCAAGCCCTTCTGTTTCAAATTCAAATGGTATATCCCTTGGATCCAACTAATACAAGATCAAAAACAATATACACATTAACAACAATAAAAGGGAAATGTGGATGCCATCTAAAGCACTAGATGTGAAGAAGATGGCACTCATGATCATGCAAAGTCATACTTAAGAAAGCTTACACAAAAGTACATAACAGTACTGCCACAATCTAAATTTCTGATAGATAAAAGCACTACTATTTTTAAGGGCTTTATGTTCCAGTTGATAATTTTGTGCTGAATTCCAAGTTAAGAGCAAAATAATTCAGCTGAGAAAATCATTTGATAAAAGAAATTGGGAAGTTTAATTTCCAGTTCCTCCCCGATAACAGCCATTGTAAAAGGCATGGCTGCTTTTGGGCAGTGCTAATATTTTGTCAAAGCAAGGTTGGCATAGTAATAACCCAGGCTGAACTGAATTCCTTCATGAAGAGGACAAAAACACACGTAATAATGACTATCCTGCAGCAATTCAATAGAACAACTCAAATACTATTACACTGCTGAAATTAGGGTGTACATGTATGCAAAGCTCTGGGGTACATTTTATCTACTTAAAATTCCTTCTTTGTTTTTCAAAAGTGCAGTATTTTAACTCATCTCTGTTATCAAATATCATTTGCCTTGTCAAAACAATCTTCTGAAAAAGATCCTAGGGAAAGCGTAACAATTGTGCAAATTTGAACTACTATCAATTAAAAGGTGGCTTCCTTCCCTTTCCAAAACAGACATCCCCTTCTCTAAAAATAACCTATCAATACCATTACTGTCTAAACAAGGCTCAAACTTAAAGTAAGAGGGGAAGGGAGCAAATTTACCCTTGCTGAGTGGTAAAATGCCCCTAGTTCTCTCACAAATCTGTACAACCAGGGACAACTTTTCTTAGAAATTTACCCCTGGTAAATTCTCATGATATTGTGTTTTACTGGGATATTGGCAATTTTTACTCTTCATTTACCCCTGGTGGACAAGAAATTGCCCCTGGTCAGTAAGAAAATATGAAGTACCAGGGGCAATTTACAGTAAAAGTTGCTTCAGGTTTGGAAATCCTTGTTTTGAGCCTTGTGTCTAAATCTAATGATCATGAATCATTAGAGGTTTGTAACGCACACATGAAATGTACACATACAATGTTTTCTATCAAATATAATTTATATTCACTTCAATTGCTACCTTGTCAATTCAACTCTGCATGAAAACATTATATCCATATGAATGCACTCTGAAACGTAACAAATGTTTTGTGTAGATACTGAACTAAAAAAAGTACCTTCCAAGTTACCCATCCCTAATGCAAGGTGAACACTTCAGTTAGTATTATAAAGTTTAAATCAAATCTCTACTTACACTTAAAACAGTACAGGCTCATTAGCAAACAGGCAGTTTGTGTAAACATCCCCATACTGACAAATGCACACAAGTGTGAATTCCAAATTAAGAGCAAAAGAAATCAGCAAATAAACTCATTTGACGAAAACACATTGGAAGTTCAATTTCAAGTTCCTAACTGCTTTAAGTATAGCCAATGTAACAATTTGTCACAGATCTACCTAAAGCGGAGCTGGCATATAGATAACACAGGCTGAACTGAGTTTCCTTAAAAAGAGAGTATAGTAAAACAAAATACTGAGCAAATCCCATAAAGTGGGGGGCAAACCACATACATGTAAATGATTACAAACCTCTAGCAATTCAATAAAACAACTCAAATACTATAACATTGCTGAAATGAGGGTGTTTTTGAAGCTCTGGGGTACATTCTATCTACATAATATTCCTTATTTTTAAAATTGCAGTATTTTCACTCATTGTTATAATCAAATTTCATTTGCCTTGTCAAAACAATCTTCTGATAAAGAACCTTGGGATACTAGTTCAAATTGGTACAATTCTTACGCTATCCAATAAAAGGTAGCTTCTATCTCTTTCCAAATCAGACATCCCCTTTTCTTAAAATAACATATATATACCATTATTATCTAAATCTTATGATCATGAATCATTGGAATTTTTGTTACGCACACATGAAATTTACACAAACAATGTTTTCTATCAAATATAAATTATATTCACTTCAATTGCTACCTGGTCGATTCAACTCTGTGCGAAAACATTAAATTCATATGAATGCACTCTGAAATATAAGGCCTTTAAATGTCGCCAACTTACAATTAACAAGAGCAAGGATACGTGACATTGGCCAATATTTCATCCCAACCATAGAAAAGCCACCGGCAAAATTGCTACATTGTACAAAGATCTGTTTACACAGACAAAGATCATACATTGTGGCTTTCACATCCAGTAAAAGACCAATTTTCAAACTACCCCTCTACTTTGTCATAACAATAATGTCATCTGACAAGACATGGCGTTGTTCAACTTCAGTGTACTTACTGTGTTTAGTTCAAATATTTCAATAACATTGATGACAGGTTAGTTAACGTGGTCTCAGACTCGTAAGTCTGACAGTCCTGGGTATGATACACTTAAATCATGCTTTCAACACAACATCATTTACACCTGATGATGTCATCCTCAAGGAAAAGAGCATTAGCATAAGTCAGCTTTATGAGATGGTACTGTGTTGTCTAGACAGTCATCAGTTCGCTTCATAAGATAGCACTGTCTATGCTGAACTTAACTCTTGTTGTACATCCAACTATGAATTTGCTAGATTAGTCAGTCAGTCAGCAATACACTATGCTTACAACAAGTTATCATTTCCTCTGATCATGAGATCCTCAAGAAATAGGTCCATGACATTTAAATTATCTTCATAAGATAGCAAGAATAGTCTAAGCTAGCCCCTTACTATGTATGTGCACAATTTCAATAAAATGTAGATGCATGTTAGTCACCCAGTAAGCATACAAAATACTTCATTCAAGCTAACCTCAAAATGTAATTTATACCATGCTCCTGAGATTTCAAAACAAAGGCCCATTTTACAAAGCATTACGAAGATGGCACTCATGATCAGAAAACATGTGCAAAGTCATAATTAAGAAAGCTTATACGAAAGTACATAACTGCAGAAATCTAAATATCTGATAAAAGCACTAGTATTTTGAAAGGCGTATGTTCCAATTGACGATCTTGTGCTGAATATTTGAGAGGAAATACCGTCTGCAAAAACTAGTATCAACTTCTAAATAAGCATCTCTAATGCATGGAAAACACTTCAGTTAGTGTTACAAAATTTAAACCAAAACTCAACTTACGCTTATCAAATACAGTCTCTTAAGCAAACAGGCAGTTTATGTATACATCCCCATACTTCAAAGCACAAGCGAGTGTGAATTTCAAATTAAGAGCAGCAAAACAACTCAGCTACAAAATATATTTGAAGAAAACAAGCTGGAAGTTCAATTTCAAGTTCCTCACCTCTAACAGATAGCCAATGTAACAGTCATGTCTGCCATTGGGCAAAAGAAACAATTTGTCAGAGACCAAGACTAGCTAAAGCAGATCTGGCATAGTAATAACCCACACTAAGCTGAATCCCCTTATGAAGAAGGCAAGAGCATACACATGTAATGATCACTATCCTGCAGCAATTCAATAGAACAACTCAAATACTATAACACCACTTAAATGAGGTTGTGTTTGAATATCTTCCTAATATTCTTTATTTTAAAAAGTGCTGTATGTTCACTCATCCCTATAATCAAATTTCATTTGCCTTGTCAAAACAATCTTCTTAAAAAAGAACCCGAGGAAAGTAGTTCAAATTGGTACAATTCTTACACTATCAAATTCTTACGCTATCAAATAAAAGGTAGCTTCTTTCCCTTTCCAAATCAAACATCCCCTTTTCTTACAATAACATATATATACCATTATTATCTAAATCTAATGATCACGAATCATTGGAGTTTTGTAACGCATACATGAAATGTACACATACAATATTTTTTATCAAATATAAATTATACTCACTTCAATTGCTACCTTGTTGATTCAACTTTGCATGAAAACATTATATCCATATGAATGGACTCTCAAGTGTAAGTCTTTTGAATGTCACTAAATTACAAATTAGAAGAGCAAGGATATGTGACGTTAGCCAATAATTCATCACGAACATAGTTAAGCCATCGGAAAAAAAATACTACAGTGTACAATGTCTGTTTACACAGACATTGATCATACATCTTCACATTCACATCCAGTAAAAGATCAATTTTGAAACCGTCCCTCAACTTTGTCATAACTTAAATGTCATCTGACAAGATATGGTGTTGCTCATCTCTAGTGTTCTTACTGTATGCGGTTGAAACATTTCAATAACACTGATGATGGATTAGTTAAGGTGGTCTCATAAGCATGACACACTTAAACCATGCTTTCAGCAAAACACTATTTACACCTGATTAAGGGCATAAGTCAGCTTTATGAGATGGAACTGCTTTTCTCTTTCATGTTGATACTGTGTTGTCTAGAATGTCATCAGTTCGCTTCATAAGATAGCACTTAGCTGACCGTAAGTCCTGCTGTGCAGCCATCCAGTAACTATTGCTAGATGAGTCAGCCTGTTAGTCAGTCAGCAATACACGATGCTTACAACAGGTTATCATTTCCTCTGAAGAGACTTGCAAGAAATAGGCCCATGTTATTGAAGTTATCTTCATAAGATAGCAAGTATAGCCTATGCTAGCCTCTTACTCTTTATGTGCACAATTTCAATAAATGTAGATGCAAGTTAGTCACCCAGTTAGCATACAAAACACTTCAATCAAGCTGACAGCAAACTATCATTTATACATCATGCTCCTGAGATCTCAAAACAAAAGCTAATTTTACAAAGCATTATGAAGATGGCACTCTTGATCAGAAAACATGAGCAAAATCATAAGCTCAAACAAAAGTGATAAAAGCATTAATATTTCAAAGGGTGTATGATCCAATTGCCGATCTTGTGCTGAATATGTGAGTGCAAAATACTGACTGCAAAAACTAGTATCAACTTCTAAATAAGCATCTCTAATGCATGGTGAACACTTCAGTTAGTGCTACAAAGTTTAAATCAAAACTCAACTTACACTTATCAAATAGTCTCTGAAGCAAACAGGCAGTTTATGTATACATCCCCATACTTCAAAGCACAATCGAGTGTGAATTTAGAGAAGCAAAAGAAATCAGCTAAGAAATTTATTTGACGAAAACAAGCTGGAAGTTCAATTTCAAGTTCCTCACTTCTAACAGATAACCATTGTAACAGGCTTGTCTGCCATTGGGCAGTGCTAACAATTTGTCAGAGACATAGATGAGCTAAAGCAGAGTTGGCATAGTAATAACCCATACTGAGCTGAATTCCCTTGTGAAGAGGGCAAACCACATACATGTTATGATGACTATCCTGCAGCAATTCAATAGCCGCTGAAATGGGGGCGTATTTGAAGCTCTGGGTACATTCTATCTATCTAATCAAACATTTCTTTATTTTCAATTGTGCAGTATATTTGTTCATCTCTGTAAAAAAATGATATTTGCCTACAAGTCCAAATAATCTTCTGAACAAGATCCTGGGGGTAATAGTTCAAATCGGCACAATTTGTTACCCTACCAAACAAAAGCCAGCTTCCTTCCCTTTACCAAATACAAATTTCAACTTTTTCCTGCAATAACATGTTCCCTAAGTATTTAAATCTAATGATCCTGAATCATTGGAATTGTGAAATGCACACATGAAATGAACACACACAATGATTTCTATCAAATATAAATGGTGTTTACTTCAATTGCTACCTTGTCAATTCAACTCCACACAAAAACATTATATCCATATGAATGCACTCTAAAATGTAAGGCCTTTAAATGTCACCAAGTTACAATTTACAGGAGCACGAATATGTGACGTTAGCCAATAATTTATCACGAACACAGTAAAGCCACCGGCAAAATTACTACATTGTACAATGATCTGTTTACACAGACATTGATCAAACGTCTTCACCTTCACATCCCGTAAAAAACCAACTGCCCCTCAACTTTGTCATAACATAAATGTTGTGTGACAAGACATGTTGTTGCTCAACTATAGTATACTTACTGCTTTTGGTTCATACATTTTAATAACATTGGTGATGGATTAGTTAAGGTGGTCTCATAAGTCTGCCCATCCTTAGTATGACACACCTAAAACCTGTTTTCAGCACAACATTATTTACACCTAGCCTGATCATGAGATCCTTAAAGGGTAATAGTAATAACAAATATAAGTTGTTTCAATTGATAATATTGCCCACGCTATAGATGTAATTCACGTTTTATCACATTTGGCCAAATTTGAGAATGATGAGAGTCTCTACTCATCACAAAGTTATCCACAACCCTCTATGGTTGAGTTATTGTAAGCAAACAGAAATAACAGATGCTACTACTAACACATATTCTCGAAAAATAGCTACTCATTTCAAGGAGCAAAAGTTCTTATTAGCTCTCTTCCTGATTCTGTCTTCTCATAGTCTCAACTCCTCTCATTGTCCCATTTTGTTTGATTTGCTTATTCTACAGTTTGGCCTCCCTTCGGACTTCACTCTCAGGCAGTAATGAATGAATTTCAAATTTTCTCACATCCCAAAGTGATCACGTAACAGCATATATGACCAGATTGATTGTCATATCAAACAAGAGCCTCAAGTAACTTTATCAAAAATCTGAAATCAAATAAAGACACTTTAACCTTTCAGCAAAAGACAGTTCAATATGAAGACCTGTCATGCATTGAAAATACTAATCATTTTGCAGTCACCATTCTGGGTACACTCCTAGAAACTAATCAACACATTTCAAATTTTCTCACATCCCATTGTGATCACGTAACAACATAAATGACCAGCTTTATTGTCATATCAAACAAGAGCCTCAAGTAACCTAATCAAAAACTGAAATCAGATAACCTCACTTTAACCTTTCAGCAAAAGACATTTCAAAATTAAAATGAAGACCACCCAGCATTGAGGGTAAAACCATGAATGTCCACTATTTTTATGGATCATACAAAATTTGTTTTCTTCCTTTACTTTATTTATTTTGGTTTTTTGAGAATCCAAAGTGAGGAGAATGTTTGCCTTTTCTTTTTTAACTTAATGCATTCTTAAGCACCACATTTCACTTTAATAACTTTCCAATTTCAACTTATTAAATTACTTTTCAGTGTACACCATTATAGGCTTAATCTGAGCAAAGGTGCCCCTGAAATGTTTGACATTTCTTGGTAAGACACATATAACAAAGGACAAGTTTAACCTTCTTTTGCCCTTTGAATCAATCACAATCAAGAAGTATAAGGTAGGACATCTTTATCATCCATAAAACATACTACGTGGGCAAATTTATCAAGAACAGGTAACCCGAAACCATAATTAACTCTGCCAGCTATGTAAATGGCAACTCAAATTAGTGTCAATCTGAATGAGCAAATTCATCATATTAAAGGGAACCCATGTTTGTTGTAACCAAAACCCATACGAACTAAAAGGATTGACTGGTGACACGTTTGGCTCTCATAGTCCTCTCTTTGCACCATTTTGTTTGATTTGGTTTTTCGACAGTTGGACCATCCCTTCTGACTTCACTCCCAGGCAGTAATGAATGAATTTCAAATGCTCTCACATCCCGTAGTGATCATGTAACAACATAAATGACCAGCCTTATTTTCAAATCAAACATGTGCCTCAAGTAACCTTGTCAAAATCTGGAATCAAATAACCACACTTTCACCTTTCTGCAAAAGACGATTCAAAATTCAAATAAAGACATGTAGAGCATTGAAAACAAAACCATGCATGTCCACTGTTTTCATGGATTCATGCAAAATGTGTATTCCTCCTTTATTTCATTTATTTTGTTTTATTGAAAATCCAAAGTGAGGAAAAAGTTTGCCTTTTCTCTTTTATTGTAAGGCAGTCTTTAGCACCACTTTGCACTTTAGTTACTTTTAAATTTCAACTTACCTTTTCAGCATACAACATTGAAAGCTTAATCTGAGCAAAGGTGCCCCTGAAATGTTTGACATTTCTTAGTAAGACACATATAACAAAGGACAAGTTTAACCTTCTTTTGCCCTTTGAATCAATCAAAATCAAGCAGTATCAGGCAGGACATCTTTATCATCCGTAAAACATACTACGTGGGCAAACTTATCAAGAACGGGTAACATGAAACCATAATTAACTCTGTCGGCTATGTAAATGGCAACTCAAATTAGTGTCAATCTGAATGAGCAAATTCATCATATTAAAGGGAACCCATGTTTGTT
>JAUMTS010131439.1:0-10042 GCA_032273385.1 Ophiopholis aculeata | reverse complement strand
AAAGAGTAGAAGGGGGAGGTAAAAAAGAAGATGGAGGGACGACTTCACGTCTTACATTGGCACAACCTGGGCTAGGAAAGCACAAGACAGAAGAAGATGGCAATTACTTGAGGAGGGCTACATCCAACAATGGTTGACTGAGCCGATGAGATGAGATGAGATGAGAAATACAGTTTGTTGTTTACTCTAATACATTGTGATAATAATTGTATTCGTATATTTAGCAATACGAAAAGAGAGTACCTCAATGATCATTTGAGCTGGTATGTTAAGAAAATATTGGAGCACTTTCAAAAAGGCTTTTAGGACACATAATGTCGCTGACTTGCAAATCTCACCGTTTACATCGTTAGGTTTGAGAAGCCATATGGATAGCCGTTCCTGTAAAATAGACTTAGAGCTGACAAGGGTTTCAAATATATCATACCATAAGCAAAATGCTCCAACGTCCAATTGCATGTTGTAAGTACACATTGTACCAGTGAAGCTCAATGTGCCTTGCAAAATATGTTCTTGGTAAATGTGTTTGAAATGTAGATGTTACAGTTTTTTATTTGCTAGTAGATATCTTAGTAATGAACTTTTGACTGCCTATAAATATGTTGATTAAATATTGATGTAAAATACGTACATGTGGTGCAACAAACGGCACATCCTCCTCAGACACCCACTGCGTCGCGCGAGCGCGACGTCTTGCGCTTTCGTGTCGGTTTTGACTTCCGTAATATGTTGACGTTCAGCCGCCCTTTATTCTAATAATAATCAAATAAAATGTGCACACGGTAGTTCATTGTACTTTTGTACGATTAAAGTCAGCTATTTTACGGCATTTTTCGAGGTAACTATATAAGCCTGATTGCTTGACTTCAGAACTCCCAGGCGACGAGATCGAGAGAACATCCTGCATAACGCCTGAAGTTGTTAAGTCAATTAGTCATGCTTAACTCTGCTGGCCATGCTAGATTGATAACCGCTGGTTTGGTTTGCTCCAGCAGTCCCATGTGCACCATGGTTCACAGCAGTTTTCCTGTAATGAAGATGCTAAAATAATCGTAATAAACTCCTATCATCGGCATTTTTGTCTGGTACTATGCATTAGGAAGAATAAAGTATTAGTATAAGCTAGATAGCTATAAATAACAGCGCTAATATTATATGTTATTAAGGAAATTAACAGGCTGTATGTTTGATACCTATGATAAACGTTATTTAGCAGCCATATATACTCAACGCTCTTGGATGGTTTCTTTTAAAATACACTTAAGCTACGTCGGGACGTGTCGCTCACGTGGTTTCAGTTTTCCACCTCTTTTTTATATAGTGCAATTCATTTTCCGCTTTACGAGATCGAGAGCACGGGCGCTAACATTTTGTCAACCAAAATACCACTTTAACAAGTAATGTGTTTTTCCACGCCACTTACGAATATGTCACAGTAAATAACATTTGTAATATAAGCACTTAACCAAATAGTGCTGACGTACATGGGCGTATATGAAAGGTTGAAGTTAATTTTATTTTACTAAGAATTTGAAACATATAGAAAAAAAAACGTTAAAGCAAGATTGAACCTTTTAGTTTGTATATACATTATAGTCCGAGAGCTTCCGTAACTACTTTTAGTGACATGAAAATGATTGGCACATTTCAGCCTTATCAAGTATTCTCGTGCCGACTTGACTTAATGAACGGGAATTTAATTATATAACCCGGTGCAAAACCATTTATTTGATACTACCGTTATGTTAATTGCCTTTATGAATCAATTTAAAATGTTTGTCGAAGTAACCTTTATTATCTTGTAGTCCTTTAATGAAAAAAAAATATTCTAACAATTTATTTATAACATAGCAGCATAACGAAGGTACTGAAGTTAATAATTGATTTATCTCCAAATTATCTTATTTACTACTACTGGATGACTGAGAATATACACTCATATGTTAATAATTGGTTATTGATCGTACTGTGTTCTGCATAGCACGAGCCAGATTTCAAGGTCTCATTTATTCAGGTAGTTAAGTTTCAGATATTCTTTAAAAACACTTAAACAATAATACCATTATTTAGCTTAGCTTTTCAGATCAATAACTGATCCGTGTTTGGCCTTCATACCAATGTATTTCACTTCAAAAACGTAACCACAACCCTAAGAACAGTCATGTTTCAACAAACACCAACACACGACCAAGCTAAATGCATAGAAGACAGAACAGACAGACAGATAGTCAGACATACATACAAAATCAAACAAGAAAACCATGCACTTTACAAACAGTTTAACATGGAACTGTTTGATCATGACAATCACAGTGGTTGATAAAAAAATGCTTGATAAGAATCCATTTCGAAGTCCTTGCTTTCAAGCCTGACAAATGCCAATAATGATTCTCTCAAAGACGGCTGGGTAGGTGTTCAATGATTAGATTACGTAAGTATGGGCGTAATGTTTTCATATGTTCAATTATTAGACCTGCCTACATCACCCTAATCATGGCTATGCATGATATCCTTAACCCTTTTCCATAATAGCAATGAAATATATAGAAAAGCTCATCATACAAGTACTCAACGTTCAACGTACGTACAAAATATGGAATTTGTTTATTTGAAGAAAGTACGGACAATTATTTGAACGAAGTAACCTTAGTAGGCAACAAAGACAAACATGAAAGTACGATACAAATAATTTTCAACACAAAGAATTAATTTACAACCTCTATCTTAACTCACAACTTTTGACTTTATACTGGTCATTTTGAGCTCACCATTGGTTGTATGATTGTAACATGGCAGCTTCCTTTATCAGGGTTGACACTCCTAATTAATATCGTGTCGGAATCCCTCTAATCATTATGGCCTGTTCTTATTTCATAAACGTGGAATAAAGACTTAAAATATACCAGTTAGAAAGGTATAAGATGAATATATATCAGAATGATTTGTTGCTTAATGGTAAGGTTTTGTTTTGGTTTCGATGTGCTGACAAAATGAACAGTTGTGATTCATCACAGTAGTGAAGCAATCATAACCAAATACGTGTTCGACGTATTTATCGTATTTTTCTTTCAATGACCGATGCTTCTGAATGCATGTTTAGAGACAAGTTAACTCAATGATGATAACGAATTAGGTGTCCAAGCCCCTGAAGTAATATAATATAATCTACCATGTGGCCGTCAGACATACCCTCAGTGAAAGATCATATTGTGGGAAAGTTTAGTCATGAAACGTGAAGAAATTGTTTAACACTTTAGGGAAACTCGACAAGGATATTTCCTTTCCGTGTTCATCAACTCACTTTACTCGATAAAAAGTCCGTAATCATATTTAAGTTAATTGATTTGATGATTTAAAGGTATAATATCAAATTAAAGAATTCATTGACAGCTAGCAAAGCAATTAGGAAGTTTACTAGACGTGTTTTCTGTATGTTTCGTTGATATAAGAGAGAGAAGAAGAAGATGCAAGCATCGTCTATTAACCAGGATGTAGAAGCAAGTTCTTCAATTAGATATTAAAGAACGCTTTATATACTGGTAATGTATTACGAATTTGTAATACGTTCCTTTAGTTTATATTTACGACAATGTTTTTAAATATATTTCACTTTTACATGTCATGTTTACTGTGAAAATTACAAAGCGCAGACGGCAAATGCATTAAATTCTTTCGGATTTCAAGTTTTAATTGAGAATACCTAGGCTAAATTCAGCTGCCACCATCACAGAATGGACTGTCATGAGTGGGCGAATAACAAACGCGTAAGGATACACACAATTATCTAATTTACACGGACAACTTGTTTATATCCTAGTTTAATTTTCCTACTGTAGAATTATATGAATATTGTTATTATCTTGATTATATCAGTTTCTATAAAGGTCTTCAACTTTATCAGCTCTTAACAAACAGTTTAAAGAAGACGTTTGTATGGAGCATCGAATTTGCTTTTATTCAACCTGACCATTCGTTTGGATTGCTTATTTGAAAACAACAGATGAAGATCATCTTGTTGAAGCAAAAGCGACACGATGTCTGACTTGTGTAATAGTTAAAGTGTTGTTCAGTTTACAACCGTATAACCGACAATATCGAAAGTACCTCAGCGTATCAAACGTTAAAGGCGTTGACACCTTTCATTGACTTATTACTTCATGGCTTCAACTTATTTCAAGCTCAACTATTTGCTACATCCCTTCTTCTCGTATAAAATATTTAAATACCGGGGACAAAATGACTTCACTACTTCATGTCATTATAATCCTCTTGAAATGTAGTTCCCATATACATACTCTACTTCATGAATATTACATGCACAGTAAATTGGTAGAGTCAAACATTGCAAACGGATCAACTGCTTAATTCCACGTACATTTATTATGCTTTTATATGATCAACGTATTTATCCTTACTTAATGCAGCAGATAAGTCGAATCTGCATTTCATTCTGCCATTCTGATTCATTCTTATTGCCATCTGATATAACCGACGATTAAGTCAAATATTGACCAAGCTCGGAAAAATGTGAAATGTATTTGCGATAGAATTCGAAAACTACAGAATATGATTTAAAACAAATAAATATATCGCATAATAACTTCATTCAAATATTTACCCATATAAGCAGAGACTGGTTTACCACAAATGTAATTGGATAACATGAAATATTTATTTGAAATACGTTAGTTGTATAATTAAGGATCTCTTTAGTGTTTAATTAATTATCTCCTTTGTGTATTGTACATGTATGATACTGTGTATACCTTGAAAATAAACCATACAATAATAATAATAACAATCTTGATTTATTAAGCACCTCTTACTAGACAACCTATTCCAAGGCGCTGTAAATTCGCTACCGTGGTGCAATTCTTATCAGCACTAAGGCTGTCATATTTATCTATGTAATCATACAAGCAGCTCTCTATACCCAGGGCCGGGAAAGTTTTTGATGGCCAACATTATGCTGATTTTTATGTAGGAGGAAACCAGAATGCCCGGAGAAAACATAACAAAGGACAGGTTTAGACCAGTTGACCAAATTCACATATCAGTACTTGTCACCTTCATTGGTAAAAGGCAAGCGATGAGCACTAAACAAACCCGCTTGCCCTTGGGAGTAGCATGAATTAAATTGTCCTAATCATTTGTGGGTCATCTAAAGATATCAATACTTGCCAATTGAAAACTGGAGTTTGTAGTTCTTTATATTACAGTGCCATAAGTGCTCTAAGCAAAGCCCATGATACCGGATGAACCAGAGCTCACAACCTGGCTGGATTTGCCCAAAAGTGCCTGCAACAGCTGCTATTTTTTTTTTATTACTGAGTTTCACTTTTGCTTTTGGATTCGAAAAAAAAGTTAATAAACCAAAATATCAACAACAACAAAATCATCATCTGTTTGCCTTGATTGAAATAAAACTTTATGTGCCAGATCACAGAAGCACCGGTAGAGAGAGAGAAGAGGTGCTGTTCATTTTCGGTTTGAATGTTTTTTTTAAACTCTTCTTACGACATAGAACGTATCATAGGCTAGGTGTGAACCAAAGTGAGTCCTGTCATGTTGTCTACTTAAACTAAAAGTGTATAGTATAACCTTTTGTTTGTCTTAGGTATGCTTGTTTGGTACTAATTAATAAATATCCAGATTGACGGATTGTCAAAACTAGAATGGTAGGCATATTTATTGCTTTTCTCTAGTAAATTAAGGTGCATGAACTTTTGTGAAACACTGTAGATTATCTAATAACACAGACAAATATGGATTGCTACAATTGTAAGTCGGCCATGAGTGCACAACATTATTCCTTAATCCTTCATTTCTTTACCCTGTCACGAGTTTCTTACAATTATTAAGTACTACTAATGAGATAATATCTCGAACTGTGATGGCCCTCCACACATTCCTGTCCAGCGTCACTGTTCTTATGTCTGGTTGTTCGATTCCTGTGTTCTGCTTCAGTGTATCAATGTAGGTGGCTAGGGTCTGCTGGCCCTCTTCTTCCAGATGAGTATTCTAGTACTGGTACTGGTTATTCTGCGCTTCTGCGGCATATTTTATTTTTATTTCAAACAATTATTATAAATGAATAGTTAGCAGTTGTTACTATTTCAAACCAAATGAATTTTAATAATTTCAAATATGTTTCACTTCTGACGGTATCAATTTAAGGAACTATAGATAATATGCACTTTGCAGATGACAATATTAGGCGGAAGGATTTTTTATGTTGGACCAAGACCTGCTTACACGGTCTCAATCCTGGCTAAAGTAACATAGTAGGCTAGTTTTCTTCTGTCATGTCCATAGTATTAAACACAATTTTAAGAAAAGACATTAGACAGGTTTTATTTTAAGTATCAAAATTGTGATGCAATTTGTCAGGCTTATGTACCCACGAACTGTGCCGTACTAACCATATTAAAATTGTTTTTCTAAAGAAAAAAAATAGATAAATAAAAAGATAAACCTCAGTAGACGGTAACGTTGAAATATCCATAATTATTGATCATCTTTCGAAAAACTCGCCTTGTTTGTGTAATTCACAACAAGTTCTAGTCTACTTCTTACCTAAATATTTATCCGTATTGCTTACTGTTTTCATAGACATGTTTAAGTGGAGCACTATCAACAATCCAGATGACAGATTGGGGGAACCATAATGATTGCCATACCGATTGCATTTCCATTTAATATATAAAGGTTCGTGGAATTTTGTAAAACACTGTAGATTACATAACAACACCGCGAATAATAATATGCTACCAATCAAAGTAGGCCATACTTGCAAACATTATTCATTTGTAATGCTGTCCAAACAACGTCATGAAACATTAATATTACCATAACAAAACATGGGCTCTTTGTTCACGGAGTGAGGTGGTCGTAGCAGTTTGGAGCCCCCTGAGCGTTTAAAACTCTACAATAGAAGTGTTACATAGTATGTAATTCAGATCCAGATCCAACAATTATGATTATTGCAGCAGCGTTTACCATATATGACACTTTTGAACATGTCAATAATATGTCTAGATAATATGCACCGTACAGATTACGTTAATTGGAGTGAAATTACTTCCAAAGTTTCTATCAAGATCTATTTAAATCGTCTAAATAACCTGGCTAAAAGTATATGCTTACATATTCACATACTCCCCCTAATAACAACAAAATGAATGTTCATACAATATGTTATTCTTAAGTACCTTAGTAAAACAATTAGATTAACAAAATAGTAATAACTAAGGAAGATAATAAAATAAGAAACTTGTCATGTATTGTGAAACACATTCTTGGCTTCTGATGATGACCGGTAATGGCCATCACTTATTATACTTGATTAAATACAGTCTAAATCGTTGATGACAACTAATGTGCGCGTAATTCACTTGATTCATTTAACGGTCAAAAATTGTGAAAATACCCAGAAAATAATACCTTATCGACCCTTAAGAACCGGAAATAACAATTAAGATATACCTATGAAGTCTATCAAAAATGAAATATGCGTTTAATAGTTTTAACAATATTACCTTAGAGAATATCATCAGGTGTTATTTGGATGATTATTTTTAAATACACTTCAAAAAGTTTTTGTAAATTTAAATTCCCCGTGCTGCGCACCAATCAGTGTTGACTGTAGTCATGCATGCTGCTTTTCACAACTTTGAGCTAAATACGCAAAAATTTAAGTATAATCATTTTATCTTATGCCCTGTGAGATTATGTCGTTTGAGCGATTGCTGGGGTGGAGTCTACAGCAAATTTAAGTGAGAAACAAATAAAGGCCGACACGCGGCAGCGTAAACGTCGAACAAACTAACTATCAGAGAAAAAACTGGTCCCTCAATTCCAATATTTATTCAAAGCGGTGCGTGATTATTAAACTCATGCATTAATAATTTGTGTAATCCTCTCCATCTTTGTTCTTTACTCGTTATACTTCCTGTTATGATCCATGCTTTTATTTTACTTGTATGGTAAAAGATCAGACTGACTGTAAAACATTAATGAAGCATGAAGCCTTGCGTGTCATCATGATCTTCATGTACGCCCTGTTGTGTCATTTTCATAGTCAATTGACATCAGATCATTAAAGAACCATTCGGAGACAAAATCCCCCTTGATTAAAAAGCTAATTTTAGAAAGAAAAAACATCTTTAGGGAGAAAAGACATCTTAATTCACTGAGAAAGAAAGGTCACGATCAATATGATCAATTTAAGGGCTTTCTAATAAAAATTCTTCTTACGTATGTTCACGCATGGCTTCATAATTTGTTTTATAGCGTCGATATATTTGTATTATGATAACTTAAACAGAAGATAAAATCTGCCTTCCGTGCGAAGGAAAACGATTAAAGGTTAATGGTTTATGTGCTATGTGATAACCTAGATCTGAGTCCAATGTTAAACAGCGTTACACATTTTAAATGAATGAAAACTACCTGAGTCAGTAATTATGAAATGTAATCTCATTTTGAAATAACAGAAGGAACTAATACACTTACTTTTGATGCGCAGTATGTTGCGTCTTGGGATATCAATACATACATGCATAAAGACAATAACGCCTGTCATATCTCCGCTATAAGTACAATGTATATACATTGATCTTCGTTGCATATTATTTGATCTTACAGTTTATTCCGTGCTACTTATATTAGGCCAGACATCTCGTTACACCAGACACTCAGTTTCATTACACCTGTGTATGTACAAGTATATATCATACGAATACGAAGAACTGTACCTGTCTTAATTTCGTAAGTTTGTAATTAAAGCACGGTGGCACCTATGAAAAGATTAGCAAGCTAGAGACGATTTGCAGGTGTTAAAGTGGGAACGACCTCGGGTATTGGCAGTTTAAAAGGAACAAATTAATTGTACTGAGATAGCCGTGACATAACACAATTAAACGCCTCCCCATGACGCCTCGCAGGTGCAATAGCCTCGTCTATCGTGTGTTTAATATCTGTGATACAATAATGTTTCGAACATTTATTACAAATTGTAGTAGTTACTGATGGCTGGACACGATTAAAGTGATAATGAAGAAGGTATCATAAAGCCGCTTTATAATAAAAGCCGATAATAACAATAGTCATGATAGTGCTCTTGCTTGGTGGAAACCTATTCTAAGTTGATACTTTTCAAATACAGATATTGATTTAGTATGGACATAATTGTGTTGCTCGAACAAGATTTTCATGTGATGCTTCTACTTAGTAAATAATGTGTTGAATAAAATTTTGATTTGAATATGGTGTGCTTTGTATAATCGATCATTTATCAAAACCATCAAATATGTAAAAAGATAATTGTAAATACAAATATGTAAACACAATAATATATCATGTGCCCTTTGAAAAGAAGGGCACGTGGTAAATTAGGCGGGCATATTTGACCCAAGTCTGTGACCCATGTCAAATGACCTTTGACCATAAGTCAACATAATGCCAGTAGCCAGTGCTACTTGTTGTCATGGGACTTTTGAAATTTGACCTTTGATCCCGTTATCGTAAATCAAGTGAATAGGTCACCGTAGACTTTTCAGGATGTTTTTCTAAAGCTACCACCTTGACACTGTTATTTTTCATTTGGTATTGTTTGAAGTTTGACCTTGTTTGACCTTTGATCCCTTAATCATAGCTCAGATAAAGAGGTCTCTGTATACAGTTGTGTTTGTTTGTCCAATGATAACACGTCGACACTGCTGCTTTTGTTATTTGAAGTTGTTTGAAATTTAACCCAAAATGACCTCAGATTGACCTTTTGACCCATACATTTTGCGAAGGGTGTCGTGCTTGTTTATATTTATGAGTCATGTGACCATGCTGTGTAATCTGTAGGAGTAGTAGCGTTCTTGGCGAAAATGACCTTTTTGGCCCCTGTGACCCCTAGGTACAATTTGAGGTCAAATTATCCATAACGTTTGTGACCTGATACCCAACCATGCTACTGATCAAGTTTGGTCGAAATTCAACTAAGTATGTAGAAGAAGAACCATATTGTCAAAAAGAAATTTAAATTCCCCGT
>JAUMTS010131328.1:0-10042 GCA_032273385.1 Ophiopholis aculeata | reverse complement strand
TTTTACAAAAATCGTTGAGTTTCAATGGAGATTGAGCTATTTTTCACCAATTTCGGCGGGGTTGCCGCGCTAAAATCGTCAGCAAAATTTGTTGGTATGCGGTATTAAAAACCTTCGCATTGTTAATGAAACTAGAGGAAATTCCCTTTCACCAGATATAAAACTCAAGCTGATTGGTTGAGAGGAAAAGCGTGCCGTTTTGTTATCCAATCAATGGTACTTTCTCATTTCTGGCCAGGATATCCTGGAAATCCAGTTCAAAATCGATTACCTGGCGTTGTAAATAGCAATCAATAGTATGTGTGCTAAGATAACTGGGCAGCCGGGAAATCTTTTTTGCTCGTATTTGGCTAATAGTTATCAATATGTTTGAAAAGAGATCATGAAAGTCTGTTTTATGAAAGGGGCACTGGACAAGTTTATTACTAATGTCAGAAATAGTTCATGTTTCTCATTTTTAAGAAAAAAATATTACAGAAACCCGTCTTAAAATAGAATATGTAATAGAATAATGCATAGAGTTGGGATGAGGCTATTTTTAAATTTTCTTGAGTTTAGTACTAATTTAAACTAAAATTCAATTTGGAGCTTCATCAAAGCTTGTCTCTAGATGTATTTTGTAATATTCAATCAAATTTCTTATGAAAATTAATCATGAAGCATCTTTGATTTTTTGCAAGTGCGCTTGTGGTCCTTTTTAAGGGAATTTAATGGTGTCAACAACAAAAATTACAAATTAAAAGGAAACTCTCAATTTCTTCGAAACAAAATAAAGACGGTCGCAAATAAGGCTTAATCATTTAATATGTCAAGGCATCTAATAGTAAAAAAAATAATTTTTTTGGAAACAAATTGCAGCTGAATTTGTCTACTGCCCCTTTAATGAAGGCAAATCATAACGCTTGAGCTATAGTAGAAACGATAGCGAAGGAGAGCAAATCACAAACTAGAACAAACTATGGGATAGTAGTATTAGTATTCATGATTTCATTCATATCCCATTTTCATCAATCAAGTGCAGTACACTACTCAACCACTAAATGTTCTGTATTCATTACCTTTAATAACACTACATAGATATATGGCAAACACATTTTTTTTTATTCATACCCAAAGTTTTATTTTTGGAACATTTCATCAAAATTGCACACATACAAGTATTGTTGATTTTTTTATCAATATAAAGGACAAAGGTATAAATGTTGACCTAAAATCTTAGAAATATTTGAAGACGGCCTTAAATCTTAGTGTAATTCCATAATAACTCATATTCAATAGCCAGATCATCACAAAAAAAAAAACCCGGCATTTTGGTCCACTTTGGTTGACATTTTTACTCTAACTAGACTTGTAACTTACAGAAGGACCGCATGGTCAGTTTTTTACATCACACTTGAGGTTTGCTATACTGAGCATAAAGTCCTAACAAAATTGTGTTGTGACCAGGCAAAATCAGTCTATTTAATGTTCTGTTTAAAGGGACTATCCATGATCCTGAATTTCAAATTTCAGTTTTGTCCACAATTTCCAATATTGTTGCAGATTTAGAAAGCCCTATATATACTAACACATGTACAAAACATCTTCTGTAGAAAGAGCCCATTGATAGCGATGATGAGTAAATTTGTGTCCGAAATAAATTAACTCAGAAGAGTGTTTCTAGAATCTTAATTTTTATACTCCAGCACTTGGAGTTCTTGACCATAATGTGAAGATAGTAAATTATGTTTTTTACATTTTTCAGTTTCTTTTTTTAAGAAGTTAGATTTCTGTTCTTAGAAGAAAATCACACACATATTGAAAAATAACGCGCATCTGCTCAGCGCCCACATAATTACCTCGTTTAACACGGGATTTCCTTGCTCATTTTGAGGTCCAGAGACAACATTTTGGTTGCCGTTGGCTGTTCATTTTATTTTCTCAATACCTTCGCTCGAAATTCCATTATTTAGTGTTTCCTCTTTCCAATAAACCTAAATTCAATACATATTTTGGTATAGATAGGGGTGCCGTTTTGAAATAAAAATATGCATTTTTTACAAAAATCGTTGAGTTTCAATGGAGATTGAGCTATTTTTCACCAATTTCGGCGGGGTTGCCGCGCTAAAATCATCAGCAAAATTCGCTGGTATGCGGTATTAAAAACCTTCGCATTGTTAATGAAACTAGAGGAAATTCCCTTTCATCAGATATAAAACTCAAGCTGATTGGTTGAGAGGAAAAGGGTGCCGTTTTGTTATCCAATCATTGGTACTTTCTCATTTCTGGCCAGGATATCCTGGAAATCCAGTTCAAAATCGATTACTTGGTAGCTGTGTTAATAGCAATCAATAGTGTGTGTGCTAAGATAACTGGGCAGCCGGGAAATCATTTTTGCTCGTATATGGCTAATAGTTATCAAAATGGTGCTACAATCCTTGGTAGAATTTCATAAAACTTACCAATTTCTAGTGTTAAAATCAACTTTAATTCAGTTCAACTTGTATGGAGTACTGTAAAGCATGAATATTTTGCATGCATTTTAATTTCGCGAGAGGGCATCCAATTCGCAAAATTAAAATGCATGCACAATTTTATTCCATAACTTCCAGCCATTGCTTTACAGTATGCATTTTAGCATCTAAAATTGAATTCTAAGTTTAGTGAAATAGGCCCCTGGACTAAATAACACCTACGCTATGTGCATATTGGGACAATCTTGGACACAATTGTGGCCCAACACCAGCAAATAAGGCAACATCCAGACTAAAATATGTTGAGATTTGAGGAAAAATGTTTAGTTGATTTTCCAATAAGTGTCATAAATATATTTGATACACATTTGGTCAGATTATGGTCTTATTTCATCTTGGTTTATAAAAACTCAAGGATTTCAATTGAAGAAATTCTGATTCTCTTATTCTAATCCAAAATGGCAATGTACTTATTAAAAAGTTGAACCCATGCAGTTGCAAAACTTTTCTTTGGAAGTAAGTCCTGACTATAAGGCATAATTTCTGTGTTTCCTGATTTCAGCAGCTCAAGACATAGTTAGCAATCTTAAAAAGTTGAATGAAACTCGCAATGTGTGTCCAGTAGCTTAAAAATTTAATTGACTTTAAGAGGTCAGATTTTTATTTTTCACTTGCTCGCAGGTATAGAATACAAGTGTATATGATTTAGAATTAGATTTCCAGGTGGTGACTGTTAAGGCCGAGTACAAATAAATTTGTGTTTTCGGTGACCTGACCGACCCTAAAAAAACCTGCATACAGTAGAAATGTTATTAAGATTTTGGCAGTTATTTTAACCTACCATTCATACTTAGTCCAGATGTACAGAAATTGAGATAATAAAAAAAAATTACATGCACATTTTTACAAATTGTTTACTTTTTCCTGGAGCGTATAACAATCACAAAAGATGAGGTCACTACCCAACGCTGCATCGTCCAAGAGTTGTTCCAACCTACCCACCTGACTCTCTCTTTTCAGTATGTTACCAGAAACAAACAATCAATTTTATTTGGCCTAATCAATTGCTTTTAGGCATCAGACTTATCAGAAGTCACAGAACATCAATAGATTCATTCTGTTAATGGATAAAATGCCATGACATTTGGAAAAAAGTCAGTGCTCTTAGCCTAAATGGACATTTCAAGACATCGGGGACAAGTCCCTTGGGAACATAACCATCCCCCCTTCCCTTCTCTACATAAGATGAAATTTTATCAACCAGAAAGTTAACAAATATTTGTATGATGCCATAGGATCATTTCTTATTTTGTTTGAAGGGATGAGTGTAGCTATATTAGCCATTGATGTTGTCCCATGGACAGGGTCATATAGAGTCACATTTGTTTGTTTGTTTATCAAGTTATTCCGTTTGGAAACACTTTGGTCCTGGGAGAAACAGGCAGAGACAAAATTGCCCATGCCAGGCTTTAAATAGCCTAATTAAGTATGGCTCGAAAAGACCACTCCCAACAAATAAGTAGAATAACTTTGGTCTAGAGAAGGGAATTTCTCAATCCAATCTCAACTGCCTCGGAGGGTCGCAAATGTCAAGGTTTCAAATCTGCCAAAATTCTCTTGCAACTTTGTGCTAATTTTCTGGAGCAATAATGTCGTATTCATTTGAATTTATCTTCGATTTTATCCCTTTTTTTGTTCTTGTTTCAGGATTTATACTTCAAAAAGAGACCATATAACACAGTGCCCCATGTGAAGCTAAAAGACACTGAAAAACTGAAAAAAGACAATTATGAAGAAGAAGTGAATAGACTAATAAGCCAAGCGACTGTCTTGGATCATAGTATACCTCCCTGTGAGGAGAGATTTGTGCCTGATACGCAAGGCAAAACTTATGTCATGTATATACAGATGTATAATGAGCAAGATTATGAGACATGGTCCGTCCTAGCTAAGGTAAGGTTACATTTAGTGCTTTTATGGGTTTGCTGGCACCTGGGGAGGCCGCAATCACTTTTTGATTTTAATGACGGTGTGCTAACCATTCTTGAAGGGGCTAGAAAAGAACACAGTCTTTAGAACTAAGCAGGCCATCAAGATGTAAAGTCTCAAAAGAACTGATGTTCTGAGCAAAAGTATTAATTATCTTGAGAAAAGATCAGCTACAAAGACAACACAAAGGTGGTTATAAATAGTCTATTTTTCTTCCGGAGCTGCACTCCCTAAAAAAAAATACCTTGGCCCAAAACAAACGCCTTAAAATTCACACAATAACAATAAAAAAGGTGGTGGGTAGTAATTATTGTGTAATTGGTACATTTGTAACTTGATACAACTTCATGAATGGAGACGAGGGGGCTTTCCAACTCAGCCTTTTTATGACCAGCTTATCCAGATGGCATCATCATCCGATGAAATCACTAAACATACATTTTCTGGATCAGCTGGCATTCTCCACTGAGGAAGACAACAGTAACAGTCAAAACCATCTGGAAACACAGAGAGTTTCAAATTGGAGTTTTCTTATGAAAATCTTAATTATGATACATTTTTTCCAGTTCTTTTACTTCTGGATTTTCTTATAAAATCTTAATTACTTACATTTCTTTTTTCCAGTGCTTCCACATCTGGGACCTAGATGTACGAGGCTTCCACAAAGCCATGTGGAGAATGTTCCTGAAGAGGAATCCTGTATTTATAGTCGGCTACCCAGCATCTCCGTATTCGTAAGTACATTTTTATCTTTACCAATCTGTTGTATACTATAGCTGTATTCATTTCATTGTGGCAGCAAGTGCTGACTAGTGCTAAGTTTGGTCCATTAAACTTGGGGGGACACTTCGATTGTAGGATGGTATGGGGATGTGCAGCAGTGATGACCCCCTTTTTCAGGCCTCCTCACTACTCCCTCCCAAGCAAGATCCCCCTTTTCACTAAGTTACCAGTTCTGTAGCCCAAAGTCAGAAAGGGCTGTTCATAAGACCCTGTTTTTTTAATTAAAAATCGACCAATATCGCAAAAATGTCAGTTCTCAAGGCTTATTTATTCGGTTCCCAAGACTCTAGTTTTTGAAGGAAATAACCATTCACAAGACCCTATTTTTGTGAAATTGTGCGGCACTTATCTACTATTTTTTTCAGTGCTCATTTATAGCATTTGTGAGCTGCCTTATAACATATCAATGTTTTCTTATTTTTTCTTCTGCAGCAAGTATAAGCCATCCGATGTCACTCCTATTTATCTGAAGAAAGAAGACAGAAAAGAAAACAAGTCATGACAGTAACTTATACTTAAGCTTATATCTTTTACCCGGGGACTCAAGTATAGTACTGTAAGCAGCCAGGAACAAGACAATGCAGAACAAGGACTTCTTTTGATGGTCTTACTGGTAGTATCAGTGTTCCCACTAAGGCCCTATGTTTTTCTTGTTCATTAAGCCAATTTGTGGCAAAAACTGATGAATTTGGCTCAAAGCACCACACTAGCTTCGGACAATTTGTAAGCTTAGGCTCAAATTTAAAATCCTTAGAGGGAACACTGAGTAATATATTGTGTAGGGCATTTAGGAGTCACAATTGGCCATTGTCATCAAAACTGAACTTTTTTTTTCTTCAAAAAGTTGTCAACATTTCATGTAGAAATTGTGGGGTTTTTGTTTTAATTTTCATTAAGGGCTTTAATTTGCTATTGCAGAGAGGTAAGGCCAGTAGTGAGATGCCCTTCCCTTGGGGATTTCTATCAAATTTTTAAAAACCACAAAGAAATCAAAAATGACCAGCATAATGCAAAATTGATGCTCAAAATTATGTAAATTGGGGCTTCATGTTCCAAACATTTTTAGTTTCTGAGGGGGTACACCCCTCGTACACCCCTCATCCACACACTCCGGTGACCCTTTGCGCAAATCTCTCTTATTTGCGGAAAATCAGCTCCTCGACCATAAAATCCTGGTTACAGGCCTGAGAGAGGTCATGAATAGCAGTTTTGAACAATAGAGACTGATGAAGTATCTTGGCTACAAATATCTTTGATCTTGATGCAAATATCTGAGATCACCAGTAACTAGGATTTTTAGAGGGGAAGTACAGAAAAGGGATATTGGCACATATGGTTATTGAGGGGGTGTTACCCCTCAGAAATTGTGAATGAAAATAAAGCTCAATTTACACAATTATTCCCACCCATTTTGTTACGGCGGTCTGCCCCCTGACCCCCAACACCTCACCAGTTTCAGGTCAGTCGTAACCAATCTTAAGTAGTTGTATCTCCCAGTGTGACTGCTGCTTGATCATGGCAGCTTACTGTATCGTATATGAGTGGCCCCCAGGGCTTTTGTGTGTTTTTATATCATTAATTGTCTTTTCACCTTGCTGAATTTGCAAGATAAAAAAATATGATGGTACTAAAAAGTATTCACTGCTACTTATACTTTGACTTTACTTTTTGAAATATTGTGAATACTTTTAAGGTATAAGATGTAATTTGTTAAAAAAGAGTATTCCCTGTACTTTGTATTTTAACTTTGTTGTCTTAAATTATTGTTTGAAGGCAATTTCATTATATAAGATAGAGAGATTGTTAAGCTAGATTTATACTTTGAATCAGGGGCTTTTTGAACTGATTTCTGGCCAAAAATAGGCCTTGGGAACTGAAATTTTCGCCGAAATCGGCCAGTTACAAGCCAAAAAAGGGGGTCTTGTGAGCGCTTTTTCCATTTTTTTGGCTAAAGAACTGGCAACTATAAGTGTAAAAAGGGGGTCGTATGAGCTCCGAAGAGGCATGAAAAAGGGGGTCTTAATGCGTGGCATGTCCCCTTACCACTTTTCAATGGGAGTGCCCCCCGGGCATTTTTAAAGTCTGATTGTAGACTGCTAACAGCTAAACACTGATAAAAACCTCTTCCTGTGGTTATGAATAGAAAAGTTAAGAAGGCAGGTTTTTTTTACCTATTGGCAAGAACATTTCAAAATGCTTGTGTTTTAGTTTAAATTCATGTTTAAAGAATATTCACTGATAAATTTTAACCAGAGTTTGCAAACAAGGTTATCATATAATGTACAATGTATTTAAGATCTATAGCTTTTGCTGTAACCTTAACAAAGTACAAGGAGTTTGTAGACAAGGTTATGATGTGAGATACACTAAGAGTATTCAATTATTTCAGTGTTATTAAGGTCAGGGTATATATAGGACAGTATTAAAGTTTTAAATTACTGTCCTATACCCTGACCTTAATTTAAAAGGTTAGGGTATAGGACATTGTAATTTAAACTATGGTGTTTAATACCAGTATTATTTGTTCAAGGCCAAGTTCTTTATGGTGTGCGCTATTTGTGTGGATTTGGGTTAACTCAGGTATATTGTTGAACATTTGGTTGATGAACATTTTCGGTAAATACCATAGCATTCCACCAAAAGTCACCCCAGATATAAAACTTGACTTCCTAAACAAGTTTAAAACAATGTATAACCCCCAATATATGACAGGATTCAAAACACACTTTTAATAGCAGGCAGCATTGCTGTACTTGCTGCCTGATGCCTGTAGTGAACATGGTTTCTCCCAACCACCTCTGCCTCTTCTACAGACTGTGTCTTTGGACAAATTAGCCTACGTCTCCATACATTGGGTCACTGGCTCCAGTAGTACAGCTACCTGGGGATTTTGTGGATGGCCACACCATTGCATTTTTGATAACTGCAGATGTGAGGCAGCTTAAAGTTTGAGATCTTGTGGAGACATGCTCTGACCACACAACACTGTAAGATTTTGCATTAGCAGCATATATTAAAGGTTGCAAATCATGGCTCTTCCTATAAATCTCTTTTTCAAATGTTTTTTGTTCACATATGTGAATATCAATACACCTGAGTGGCCCAGTTCTGGGGGTTTTATGTTCAGAATGTAATTTGACTGATCCATGTGGATTAGGTCAGTTTCTTTCATACATGTATAATGCTTTCATTCATTAGTAATTTATTGTATTTTTTAGCTTTTAGTTTTTAGATGTCATTTTGTTTATAAGTTCAGTGTAAAAATTAGTCTATGACCGCCTTCACATTAGAGGTTATCTTTGTTGAATGAAGACTTGTTAACTGTTGTTAGTTAAATAAGCCTGTGTCCAGATTACATTGAACGAAGGTCGATCAAAGATTCTGTTTTGTTCACATTTACCATTAATAGTAATGAAGACTGACAAAAGTGTGTTGACCTTACGGCAGGTCAATCTCTTTTTGAGAGACAACTTGTTCCGCATCACCTCGCTTAATTGCGAGTAGGCATGTGTGGTGTAGCAGAACAGAGCATGATTCATAATCTGAAGGTTGTCCGTTTGAGCCCCTCTGCGGCCAACATGTTTTGAACCTGGGCAAATCACTTCACCATACTTGCATTGGGTAGCTGTTGGGATATATCACAATCTTAAGTGCTGATAGGTTTGCGCCATTAGTTAGTCATTGGTTGCAAATAGCCTAGTTTATGACAAAATGGTTCTCATGATTTCCTGAAGGCAGTGTAATAAAAATGGCCTGCGCTTTGTATCCTCTGGAAAAAACGCATTACAAATGCTGAGTTTTTATTATTATGCTGAGTTTATTAATTTTAACCTTTATTGAACAACACAAATTCTCTAGTGTAAATGAGATCTGTATTGAGTATTCTTAGATGTAGAATTTAAGTGTGATTGAAAGCCTTCCTCCACATACGCAGCTGTTTTTTGTTTGATTAAGATGTATTTGTAAGTTATTCATTAGGCATTTAGATGTTTTAACTTGAACAAAATTAGTTATTTTAACAATAGGAATTTGATTGGAATCAAGATATTTGGAATAAAGTTCTCAACATACTAGTACTTTGTAAGTTATATAGTTAAGTTCTTTCAAAAGTGGTTAAATAAGATTATGTGAACTTTGATCTGAATGCTACAACTCATATTTGTTCAAATAATTTGGTATTAGTTCAGCACACTGATGCATGTTTGTTATTGTCACATGTCTGAGCTGTGCGTAATATCACTTTTGAGAAGATGATGAAATGTTGAATTACCATCTATATAAATTTTAAAGCACCAAATAAGTCAAATATCATTCCAAGATGTATTTTATTCTGAAAATGAAAAGAATAGCAAATTGTTGGTTATTTTTAAAGTTCACATCCGAATGAAAATGATATTTTAATGTAATTCTAGTTTTGAAATCATGATATAACATAATTTTATAAAACAAAACAAAAGATCATGATGCACTTTTAAAAATAGTTAAATAATAAGGAACAAACCATCATAAAAGAGTAAAACAACCATTTTTAAATAGATATTCCACTTGCAGGTTTTAAGGTAGGCGTTGGAGATTTATAGGAATGTTTTTTAGATTTCTTAGGAAAATAGAAGGGGAGTGACCAATGTTGATGATACCATGATATACGTTAGGGCCTACATGGTGATCATTGTAATTTAAATCAGTGAAATAATCATTGTATCTTAGTATATCTGATTTATAGAATCTTAAAATAACGGGAGAAAATGTTGAACTTTCATTTCACTAAGCTTTATTTAATTCCACCTTTCATTTACCCACCATGCATTTTGTTACTT
>JAUMTS010131217.1:0-10043 GCA_032273385.1 Ophiopholis aculeata | reverse complement strand
TTTTTTGTTGGTATTTCAAGAGAAGCAATATAGTTCTGAGTAGACATTGGTAGAGTTGAAGTTTTGGTTTGTAATGATTAATATACATGATATATGCATGGTAAGCTTTGGACTGAATCATATCCGTATATAGAGCTTAATTGATTGATTTATCTATAGATATTTTATTCCATTATTTTTACTTTGAAAAATAAACAACTTAAATTGGTAAATATAATACATATATATATATATATATGTTTTTTTATAAATAAAGACAGCAACTGGATCAATTCAAATAATGAGCATTATATTTCTTGTCTTTTTTTCGATGTCACTCAATTTGCCCCCTTTCCTTCGATAGGCGTGGCCGCGGTACTCAAGATTGTGATTGCGTTTATTAGTCATTATAGGTGATATGTCCATCATATGTATTCTGCTTCTTAAGCATCTGTTTATATACAGTTAAATGAGTTCTTTGTATAAACTATATTTTCTTTTGTTTCACGCCTGTTTTTATTTCCTGACATTATCTGACATTTCCAAACAAGATTCCATCGATTTTCGTATTATCTTCCCTTGCGTTTCCTCATCTCTTTTGTCATTCATTAAATATTAATCGGCTCATAAATCTACTTATTTTGATTACTTATCATGCTTTCATTTTATATTAATAAAACAATCGGTGTTACGTGTCATTGCCTTCATGACAGAATTATTTAGAGCTGACCATCTACTAGACAGAATCCATTTGTTATCTACCGAGCTACGCTCTTTTGCTCCGTTACTCTACGCAGAGCACGGCCATGTTTTTTCAGCCATTTTGTTAGTGCGAGATCGGGGGCGTAAAGGATTCAACCTAACCATCTACAGGTAAATCCGAAAGAGTCACCTGGGGAGGTCAATGACATCCAAGCTAAATCATATGAATTATAGATGAATTATATTGATAATAAGGTAAGAAATATCACTGAATGCCTGCCATCAATTTGCGCTAATGTGATTATTTTAACGGATAAAATTAGCACAGCTTAGTCTAAAGTTATTAATTTTCTGCCAACAAATTAAGGTATGGTCTGGTAATTTTCATATAGAGAAAAACAAAAAGATTAATTGTTTTCGTTTTACTGGTCAAAAACTACTGTCTTGTGTAGTTCATAACAATTTTATAGTTCATAACAACCAGAATCGTCGAAATTATTTATAATTGCAATTACTCACCATAACCACCGCATCGAAAAACACCCAAAATATGTAAAGATATCGTTAAAGACTCGTTAAGGTGCCTGGTCACTTAAGTTCCTTCACCAAATGCTCAAGATAAAGAAAACCATCCTTCTTTTTGTCAGATCATGACCATGCAAGTACACTCCTTAAGGGTACGCGACCTACATATTTCACAACGATTTAACCAATTTTCTTGCCTCGTAACTTTATCGGGTATTGAAGATGTGAGATATGACAAAGCATCGAAATTGCTAATAAACATGTAGGTTATTGTAACCGAGTTTAAAACAAGCCTAAGATAATATGAATGTGCGCTAAAATGGCGACCCACTTACTAAGCTATAACTGTACAATGCACACAGTATAATGTTTTCTACCTAGAATTCTTATTAAATATAAGATATTTAAAAGAAAGTGATACAATTTAAGATATTGGTTTATGTAAAATACTATAGTAGCATGTATATAGAGAGAAATGTCCAACAAATGTGTGACAACTTGACAGTTTTACGTTATACGCGTTAATTGTATATGTGGTCCGTGCTTATAAATAAGATCAATTTATATAAATATTCTCACTTTCCTAAAGATTTCAATTCTTAAGCAGGTTACCACTGAACTCCGTACAACAGTTTTTACTATCTCTCCCTTATAAATCGTGTGTAATTTATAGAGCCATAATGTCACACGCAAGGCCTTAAATTATCAGTCCAATTTGACATCATTTATTCCATTGATTCTTTACAAATCGACAATTAAATGCTGATAATTTACAAATCACGCCTGGACAGAGGGTGGTAAACATAACATCATTTATGAGTCTATACGATGCAAAAGTTATAGCTTTAGTTGTAATGGGGGTCCGCTAGACCAAACCGACAACGTAATATAGGGGGTTAATAGCGATAAATTACCACAAATTTGTAAACGATTACGCTATAAATCAAGTCTAACATCCTATCCCAGCGAGTTATAGGTAGATTACTATGCTATCAGGGTTGACATTTGCGTGAGAACATCATTCTTTGTTTCACATTATACAGCAATGCATCATGCACTTAATGGTTAATTAGGTTATGAAACCGAACACACAAATTGAAGATGAGCACTCAATCTTTCATTATGTTTGTGGAGAAATGTGCTTTTATCTAAACAAAATATGACATCTATTGTCGGTAGTAAATTAAGAGCGGATAAGGAAGCTATAGATGCCGTAAATGGAATTTTAAGCCAGGGAAGAGGAAAAGATAACGCAAAAGAGTCAAAGAATCTCTGATGTAGAGATAGTCGTGGAAAAATGAGAGTGGGCGAAGGCACAGTGCTCGAATACTTTGGTGTAACCAACCGAAAATAAATAGGAAATGATTACAATTTAATGATAATTAATGTGTTTTTTATACTATATATTTTCAAGTTTATTTCCACTTTATATACTGGGTCCATATTCAAATAAGAAAAATTTATATATTATCTCATGTATTCATGGTAATTGTAATAGTACCGCAAAATAAAAACCTTTAACCTATCATACCTCAAAAGGTACTCATACAATTCGACAAATACACCCTGTAAAATGTATGCAAGTACTCATATTGAGTTTCAGCTGGGAACGAATCTCATCTAGAAATAAAATTAACCAAATTAGTTTTTGACAGATCGTTGTAAAATGTGTGTACTCACAACTAACACTTTCGATATCTTGGATTATGTCCTAATCATAAGTGACAAAGTCCACTGGTTGTCCTTTGTATCATTCTCCACTTATGGGCTACTATTGAAAAGGATGGCTTTCCCAAGTGGTGGGAACATACACGGGAAAGACAATGGACCTAATCGCTTATGCTCAAGACATCGTCCAAGATACGAGAGCCAACGTACCGAGTACACATTTATAATTTGTGGAACATGAATTTGGTTTGTTATTTTACTATACCGGTTTGTACAATACAACAAAATATTCAAATTTTGTCAAAATGAGCGTTTTACTACTATACTGACCTTCTACTACTAATACTATATGACTAGAACTTGATTGGACAATTAAACCAAATCTAGGTCCCCTAGTATGTTGTAGCCAGGTACGTACAATACATTGAAATACACTTGATAAGATCATAGAAATATAATGTTAGTCATAATTTCTTTCACATTAATCATTATACATTCCAAATAATGCAGCACGCAATTGTCAAATAGTAAACCATAAAACCATTTAAATTTTAGGTGGTGAAAGATTGATTATGACGACTTTTTGAAACATTTACATTATTTTAGAAGATTGTTATCTTAAACTTACGTCCCTGGCATACATTTTCTTTTCTAACTCTGATATCTACCATCGATTTATTTACATAGATAATACCTAACCTCACCTTTCTGCATTCAATTTGGCTAAATTAAAAGGACAAGTTGGTCAATTTTGGCAACTTTAATCTGGAAACTATGACTATTTTACTTATTGTTTGAGATTTCCCCTAAGGCAACCATCGATAATTCCAGTTAATTCTTGTGCTTTAATGTGACGTTTGATACAAAGTCTTTCTGTTAATAGATCGCGGTGCCTTTTAGACCTTTCGATTGCCAGGATTTTGAACTTAAAAAGCGCGTTAAAAGTAGGACAAACTTAAATAAGTTCAACATTTGGTATAATTTCTTGTCCATTTTGTGGGTCAGTGGTCATGCGTGCCTGACACAAATGAAAAAAAAAACGTTATTAAGCAACTATGTATCTAAATTGATATATTGAAATAAATGAAATTTCCGCTTTTAAATTTAAAGAACAAATACAAAAACAATTGAGACTTATTACACATATGATAAATGATCATAATGTTGACAGATAAAGATCATTATGTTTATCATGAACACGTAATATATTTTGGTATATGTCTATATACAAACATTACGACAATTACAATTTTAACCGATGCAAAGAACTCCGCATTTCAAACCCCCTACTTTAACAAAAGAGTAATCAAGAAGTTCGTAAAACTTGAATAGTAAGCAAGAATACGACCTTAAAAAGTTCCATCAATTTAATGATTAATGATTAATGAGCATTTTGTACAATTCATACTGGTAGGGCTCATTGAATATTCTTTAACAACTATAAATATTAAAACATATTTGGAATGTAATTTGATAAATACTTTTCGTTCCCTAATCGTATATACAGGAATGGGTTAATGTTCTCTTTCCAATAATAGACATGCGTGTATATTGAAATTAACATTTTGTATACATTATTGATATAGAATTCCTTTTCCAGTTTTCTAACCGGTTTAATTCATTGTTTTGAAAAAGAACAAGTTAAATACAATGAAAGAAACACATCAACACTTTACATAATATAGGACCTCCTGGCAGTTTCATTTACCCACTTTGGAATTTGGTTTTTTAAAAAAAAGAATTTCACCTATGCAAGTAAAAAAATAAATGCTCAACGTTATTGTATACATCACAACAAACCCGTCTATAAAACGTTTAACTTTTTAAAAGGTCTTTGTTTAGTATTTTAATGAAACTAGTGCATTTTGATACAGAGAATGCCAGGTATTCTTGATCAAAATAGTATTTTGGCTATCAGACGAGGTCTCGATATCGTGCAGATTTTTAATTCAATTCGATTGAAATTGAACATTTTTCAGACAAAATATAGTAAGCGTTTTCTCATTAAAATCCATAAGAATTGATACACGTGTATCAACAAAACACCTTGACCAAACTTTCACAGCACCTCATTATTTTCTTCCCTAAATAAAGTATCCCGATATTGTTTCCATAAAGAAAGAAAAGTGTGCTAAAGCTTATCCTTTGATCTTGTTTCAAAGATTTTGTAGGTTAAATAGGTCGATGATAAAAAGCACAGAATGGTGTTAATCAAAAACATTTCAAAACGTTTTATTCGCGTTTGTGTTCTCTTTTGAGTTGAAGCAATTTAATGGGCGCCTAACACAAAACTCCGTGTGGTCAAATAAAGGTTTACAGTCTTGATAAATAAAACAAATTTACTATGACAGCTATTCATCACTATACCTCAATTCTCAAACAGTATTGTGACATGCAATTTATGGCCCATATATATATACTTATGTCCTTTTCAATACAGAGAAATACTAATAAGAAAAGACAAATGCATGCAGTATTATCGACAGAATTTATTTGTACAATATATGATTTGTCTGGTTCAATGTTTATGAGGCATTTTGCATTCTTTATCATGTTAAACAAAGCATCTTATTGCTTCTTACGGACCCCATGCCTCGTGCCTTGTATATTTGAAACTTTAAAGATTTGGCAATAGAAATGGGTGAAAAAATAATGTTCACGAAAAAGGACCATTCAACGCTCTTACAGTTTGATGAAATATTAGGGTTTTATACATCAGCTAGATAAATGTATTTCAAAGCTCACAAGACCTTTTTAATACTTGAATAATATTGTTTGTTAACTTAATATTTGCTTCTTTAATATATGCCTTTTTAATGATACCCATAAATGAAACAATTATGCCCCTTCAGAGCCAGATTTTTTGTTTAAATTTAACTCTTGTTGAGAGGACAAAGGGCTTTCCATTTGAAATATACAACTACCTAATATACGAGTAGGCCTATGCTTTTGTGCTTGTAATTATATGGAATATAGATGTTGCTAGAGTTGTGTGAAAAACTACTGAATCCTTGTGTAACACTGTCTGGGTGCCATTCAACTCAATAAGTATAATGTACACTGTACATGCATCATAAGCTTCATCAAGGTCATTCTTTACTCCGTTGATTTCAATGGGAGGCGACCTCTCAATAATGGAGGACTCCCTTACACTGGGTTAAAGACGAAAAACTTTTCTTGCATGGTTAAGTATAGTCAGTAAAAGGCTAGATTGTCTATAATAGCCACCAGGGTTTAAAATAAAAGGGGTTAAATCTTGGCAAAACAAAGGAATACTGGGCTTGATTGACTAAGAGCCACTCAAGCATTATCCTTGAATCAACTTGTCCGGTATAATTTTGATTTCTCTTCTCAATATTCACCGCGTTTTGACACCGATCTTATTAAATTACAGACCGCACGTGCCTATGTATCCATAATCGTAACTAAAATGGACGAATCTTTTTTAAACGGGAAATCGCGGCACGTGGCTTGCGATCGGCGGTGCAAAGTCGCTCTCACAAAATTGGGATACGATACACAATAGGAAGTACGACATGCGTCTGATCTCTAGTAGTAATGAACCATAGAACCGAACGCCATTATAGGCAAATGAGTGTCCGAGTTGTTGAAATTAACAGTGATATTGCACAAATTCATGAAAGCAGAATAATGAAAATATGTTTATTAGTGAATATGAAGTCAATATCGATGCTAATTGATTGATATCCAAGCAGAGTCATGCATGCCCTATCAGGGCTAGTATATATAAAATTTATGACAAAATATGGAAAACAGACTATTACTATTTAAAAATAAATGATATTTTTTTGGAGATTAATTAGTATAGGGTGGAGCGAAAGTATTGCCCCCTCCCCCCACCCCCATGACGTATCAAAGAATTGACAACTATATATACACCTTTGAATGTCATATTTATCCAATAAAACTTTATTACAGTTCTCTGCAGTACTTTTGCAATAGATTGGATGTCATTTAGGTCATATTGGTCAACAATTATTGACCCCTTGCTTGCCAATGCCTTCGGACACACAGGCAGTAATATTTGCCCTTTTATAGCCTATCCCTACACTTTGAAGGCCTATCGGCCTTCGATGTATTCTTCATTGAATCACGGTTCTACCAGCGCTGCACCCATTTAGGCCTAGGTGTCCTACCAGGCAATTCAGATATATAATTCTTCGTGTTTCATTTAATATTCATTTTTTAGTTAGTTATCGCTCTACTTTTCAGTGCTTTCCTTGGTATTCCTATAGGTACTTTTTTTAAGTCTCCGAGGTTTGGGACTTTCAAATTTCACACTGAATCTTTATTGACTCTGTATAGAGTATATGTGACCATGCAAACAGGTACTTGACATATATGTTACTTTGTGCCTTTTTGCTATACATACTCCGTCCCCATCAGCAGTATTTGTTAACAATTCAGTTTCTTCAGTAAAAACGGGGTAAGGGGATGTGGTTCATGAAGGGGGACAATACTTTTGCTACAAGAAACCCGAAAGATATGTTGACTTTTATAGTAATTATTTATAGCAATGCCGCATACATTCTTATTAAGAAGTTTTTGATTTTTGAGTATAAATGAGCCAGATTACGCTGATTTCCAAAATATTAATATTAATCAGAAAAATTATGAAGCCAAAAACTGGTATTAACGTTTCAAACCACTACTTGTATTTTCTTGTTGCTCCTATTTTTTTTTAGTTTACTTCCTTAAGGATTCTAAATCAATTGTTGAGCATGGTTAAAAAGAAGTCATTAAACAAACTTTCGCCAAAAATGAAACACATAATAGGTCTATATTTGTTTGACTGTTGATACCGTATAAACTCAGAGGTGAACAGTTCATTAATCAATCTTTGATATTAATATTTGTATGTCTACTCTGGAACATTATTGTAAGTTCAGTTTATAAATCTCGGCAAAACATAACTAACATAATAAGTCAGTCATATAATCTGCACCAAAATGTTTGTTGATTTTAGAAATTGTATGAAAATAGTTTTGCCCACAACTTCACCTTGATGATAAAAATAGAAAATTCACGATTTTCATTCATAAATAGTATTACAAAAATAGCTTTGTAAAACAAGTACAGTAACAAGTTTAACATTTTGACAAGTAAACAAATAACCAATATCCAACTATATATACCAGGTGTGTACAATGTACAGAACTTGTTTTTGATTTTGAAACAAAACAGACCGTGTCGTTTCCGAATGCCGTGTTTTCATAATGTTGTTTCTGTAGTCAAAATTACACCAATGAATGGAAATGAATGGATTACTAACACAGAAGGCGTAATGTTATCTTGCCTGAACACACAGAACAGTGTATTTCATAATTTATCCCGTGAGAAAATTACAAGTTTGGTTTTGCTGGATTTCACCGTAAGATAATGATAACAAAAACATTTTACATTCGCTATGTAGTAGTATGTACTAAGAGAACAAACCAAAGCATCGATGAAGTCCTAAAACGTAACACGTTTCGTTTATCAGCTGAACCCCTAGCCCTCCCTACCTTAAACCTAACGTTAAATATTGAAAATCTAAAGCCGACGAGTGTTTTTTCTTCGATATTTCACAAACGTAATCGGAGATTTTGACCCTCCCCCTTAACGAAACTTGTTACATTATAGGACTTAATTAATATCTGGGTTTGTTCCCTTTTAAAATGATTTGGAGCGACTTTTATGTGACAAAGATCCTTATAAAAATATAGCAAACAACAGATATCAAAATAATAACTGAAAAAAGTCTTTCTTAATAATATCATTTGCATAAACGAAGATGTGTTCCCTCCATCACGTCATTTTAGCGCCATTTTTGTTAAAATGTAATCAATCACCTTAAATAAAGGAAGATAGTGCGTCCCCTTGCCTAACACTTATACATGACCCATCTATTATATTGGGAATTGTTGTTATTAATAGTACAACTATAGAATATCCTTTAAAGATAGCCTGATAGGTAAAAAGGAGTGACAAATAACCAGAAAACATGGTCCATAATGGAACAAATTTCACATTTTGGTATAACATTGAAGTAGCATATTCTTGATATGAAATGGCATTATCATAGCACTTCATACTACTGGTACAATAAATGAACAATGAATTAAAAACGTAATCATTCATCATCGATCAAATCAGATCAGGTTCATTAGGACATTAATGACTCGGGTGCGATCAGCTTAAAAACAATATATCACAACTATCATGACTATTAAACTGCTCAATTCTAAATAACAGTGCGACTAAGAAAACAAAGATAAATGATAACAGATCGGGAATGAAACAGTTGATGACATGTTTGATGAGAGCGGAACGACAGTAGGATGGAAAAACGAGGTAGATGAGTTAAGTTTGCTTGATGTAACAGCTCTAAATGGCCGCAATAAATCTCAATCAGGCAGGAATCATTGGCCGTCCGTTAAAAGCTCTCTCGTGTTTTCACGTTCGCTGCGAACTCTCCAGGCAACGCAAGATATTTGGGCGATTTATTGGCGCAACTGCCGTAAGGTTTTTCCCATTATAAAGTGGCGGAAATCAGCCATAGTGTGACGATCGCTACGAGGCGCGAAATCTACCATTTGGTAATTTCTGTTTGTTTTACGCCGTGAAATTAGCAATATCTCTGGTGAAGTGGCTGTGGGGCATGTGTATTCAATGGTTTGGTAGAATTTACAAAGAAAAGTGCATCCAAAATTAAAACCAATTTGAAGAAAAGAAAAAGATATATGAAGAACTAGTCTTCTTTTCATAGGACTTTGTCATAAAAAAATTATAACCTGTTGGACCTATGTTAGATAGTCTTGAAAAGGTTCATCAGGAAAGTTGAAAATCAAATATGTTTCATACATGTTAGACGGGTACAAAAAGTATGTGTATACGTTTAATTGTTTGAAATGATTAAACAATAAGACGCCCTCAAAACGCAATGCCGTAAAACATCCAACTTAGCTCTATAACTATAGATAAATAACATGTACGCTGAAAACGCAGTCATTTTGTGCTTGAAGCCAAGGTAGTTTACTTCTAAGTTCTAGATTGCTCGGCAAATACCATAATTGTTTTTTATCAGTGTATAGTTTATTGCTAAATGAATGCACCCAGTACTTATGCGATACGCTTATCATGTAATTTTGCCTTAAGTGTGCAAACTT
>JAUMTS010131106.1:0-10043 GCA_032273385.1 Ophiopholis aculeata | reverse complement strand
GGGTTAATGGATTTACCTTCATTAAATTTTTAGTTGATGCAATTTGTTGCAGACATATGAATACTAAATGGATTTAGCTAAGAATATTCTAATAAAAGCACTTCTAAAACAAGGTTAATGTGACTCAACTTTGTGCATTTTGGTTATTTAACATTTATAAGGCTTTTGGGATATATAATGTAGTATGCATATAAACATATTGCTTAATTCGTCATACATATTGCATTGTGCCTTTATATACTAGTCAGTTTCCAGTGTCCTCTTTTCCGAAATGAGCAGGAATTTAAAATACACGTTTTTACTTTAAGGGGTCACGCACTAGTTGTATAACTTCTTTCGTAAATGACCGAATGCTGACTTTTCATTCTTTATTTTAGAATGGACACACAACAAATGGTCTTGTTATTTATAAACATCATGAAGGGAATTACGGACGGAATTATACAACTATAGTGATCAGAAATTACTCTTTAATAAAGTTTTATTTTGTGAAAGTACAACATGACGTCCTCAAAGAAACTGTACTTTTGGCGTGTTTGGAGGTGCATTAACCATTGCTAACTACCAAAAGTAATATACGAATGTTATCTACAAATATACCTTTATACTTCTTTTAAAGTTCTAAGCCGTTTGGAAACACGATGAGTTTTAAAATCGTAAACAAAGAGAGGCCGTGCCAAAAACGCAATTGTCTTTAAAGACGTCAATTTCTGCTTTCAACAAAACAATACTTCAACTAAAGGACATTTCTGAGCACTTAAAAGGCGACCTTTTATGATACATACAAACATTTGATAAATTATCATAATAAAATAAAGAATGCAAATGACAGTTTGGTCATATTCAGTAGCACAACCCATACTACAGCCTTTAAAAATGACAATTGTATTATTATTTATAACGTGCCTGTCTTTCTGGTGCCTTTTTCGAAATTATTTTAGTATAGCGATGGATGGGATCTCATCCCACACGAAAACACATCATTTCTATAAAATGGCTGTATATTTGTAAAAAACTGTCCTAAAACGCATGCAATTTGGCCTAACTGGGTGTATTTATAGGGAAATTGCTGTAAAGAGGGAGGAAAAATGACCGATTATATTACGACGGATCAAATTTAGCAGTGTACGATTTCATTTACCTTGTAGGGCATATACATATCTTTTCACACCATCAATGTTTAGTTGATGAACTAGTTTGTTATTATAATGTCTGCATGGCGGGAGTCTGGGGCAGACATTCCCTTTGATGTGCCCCCCTACAATGAGGCCATCACATTACCTACAAACTAACAGAAGTATTGAACTCTCTTCCAATATTTAATATGGAATATCTTTATGGGGTTCGACATGCGCGAAGGTTTGTGTATAACATGAAATACTCCATATTATGTTACTTACTTCCAGAGATTATTATTCAACGGGGGGGGGGGGGGGCTACTAACCGAAAAAGGTATACGGGGAGGTGCTCTAATGGGTTACTTTTTTACAAAAAATCACTAAACATAGGTCCCACTTTCGTCAAAAACATCCCTAAACATGGGTCTACTTTTCCGGAAAACAGCATCTAAAATGCTTAAATAGCAAACAAATTCCCGCACTCGCATGCGAGCCCCAACAAAATTGGAAAATTGTGTATATATGTGAAGAAAAATCCCTAAAAATGGGTATCCTTTTCGCCAAAATCACCTTTAAAAATGGGTATGGGTTTAGAGTCTCCAGCGGCACACTCCCGTCCAAACCAAATCCGAGTACCCCCGGGTATTATTCACTTTAGTCCTTCAAACACTTCAAAGAACTATGCGCCTTTTAATAGACGCATCACCCTACTGACTTTACAGTTTTTATTGAAAGTAGTCGAACAAAATGAAGGTGTACTTACTTTATTATTGAATGTTGTTTATTATGTTTCATTTTTAAATAAATTCAAGGTTTTTTTATTTGTAAAAATATATAAGTGTTCCATCGGAACATTGATCGAGTAATTCGATATATAAAAGCAGGTACATCAAATTTGGCACTGGTTATTAAAAGCTTTTTTATTATTTATTTTCAAGCAGCGGAAATGATTGGAGGAAATGAAAATGAAAAGGAATCAGACGGTTCAGTTGAAAAAAGGTGTAAATATAAACTCGAAAAGCTAAAAAGGAAATTTAATCAGTTTTTATTGAAATTATGAGCAGATCAATGGTGAAGGTCATTCGGTAAATTCAGTTCATAATCAGGTTCAGTAAAGCAGAACGTGAATTTAATAATGTGGATTTCGTTGAATATTGGATTTTTTTCAAGTTCAAGACGATAACCAATAAGTTTATATCAAATAAGAGTTTTATACAACTTATTTGATCATCACGTGGTGGTGTTAACATGTCAGCAGGTGTCATTTGACCAGCAGGAAAAGTAAGTGGTTTACCTAAGTTTCTTGTAAATACACACAAAAAAACAAAAACAATCAGTTCCTCTTATATCTATAACACAGATTAATTTTTTTAACAAGTTGATCATTCATCCAAAGTCTTTTATAACTAGACAACACGCAGTGATTATTTTAAACTAGAACTTAATATCACTGCTGGTATATTGAAATTTTTGGAATAAAAAACAAAAACCGAAAAATAACAACACACACACACACCGGTACCATCGAAATTACTCAAAACACTTTTCGAAGATTTTTTAATTTCTCATTTTACTTTATTTTAGTAGAAACACTCTTCAAGTTTACCTTCGTTTTTCTTAGGATATAAAAACCTACAATTTCGTGGCTATTTGCACAAAGTAATTGTATTAAGTGAACTACAACGACGTGTTAATGAAGCTGAACGTTTCTGTCTTAAAAGGTCAAAGGGCATCAAATGCATGTCGTTGTTCTTGTAGTAATTACGGGGTGTGACATGGTTTAACAAGGTTTAACCTCTTTTAATTAACTAGAATCTGATTTTGCGTTTCATGTGTTTGATGTCAGTAAAAAACTCTTAACAGCATATAAGTAGAAAATATTCCAACACTCATTTCGACCAACCAAATTTTCATAATTGTTGTATGTTTGTTTAGATTATAAACCTAAACAAATTGAATGCATGTTCTAAGCATTCTTCATAGGTGTACACAAATCCCATGTTGTAAATGCAATTCTTAAATTAAATTGTTATTAAAACTCATATTTATCAATCTTCACTTTCTAGCCCAGGACCGTTGCAGCTGGAGAAAACTTGAGGTCGCCTGCTCCGCAGCCGAACGATGATGATGATGATGACTTTCTAGCAAACCATGCATGCGTTTTAGACTTTTTCGACGATACAACTTTGTATGCATGATGTGTTGAAAAAAATTGGTATTAAGTGAAAAGGTCACTTTCGTCTTTTTTATGTGTTCAAAAGTGTATCGTAAAGCAAATAACTTTACCTCCTAATTTCAATTTGTTTGACTGCAGTACAAGACCTGGGGTACTCACTTATATGCACTGTCCTATTATACGGGTATGCTACGATATTTTGCACCATGTTTTAGTAGATTTCGGAACAGATTTGTTGACAAATCCCATTGCACCTCTATGATGACTTTTCCTTACAAATCGGAAGTTCAGCCAATGTTTGGATCTTGTTGACCCTGTTTTTCTTAAATATGTCAGATCTTTTCGTCTCCATTTTGCAAATGTCGGTTAACATAGTAAAACTAGCTCTACGTAAAAAAAGTAGTCAACTTTTTCGAAAGCCACAGGTTTATGCTTATAAATATATTATATTCTAAATAAAAGACACGCATTTGTATGGTAACATTGTTGTACTTTTTTATATAATATTTCTAATTATATCCTTCATCAATATATTCCTTACATCTGCTTACATCTGCTTGTCGGGCTCCGTGGGAAGGTTGAAACCTTGTTTAAGCCCACCCAATTTCATCCCTAATTTCACTGCATTGAAAAACTTGTTTTGGGAGCCAATTGAGAGTTCTAACTAATTTGCCAACTCCCAGAGCTGACCAACTCCATAGGTGTACAAGTCGTAAACTCTGGCAAGTGCTTCGTCCACTCTATTTTTGAACTCGTTCATGGTCTTTGCACAAACTGCTGACTCTGGCAGGTTGTTCCATTCATTCACTATTCTCACACTGAAGGAATTTCTCCTTAACTTCAGCCTGGCATGCTGCTTGTGAATCTTGTAGGGATGTCCTCTTGTTCCTACTTCTTGATCTGCCATTTTGAACAAGGTGTCTTTATCCAAGTCATTTATTCCCTGCACTATCTTGTACACTTGTATTAGGTCTCCTCTTAGCCTTCTGTATGCTAGCGTTGGCAGCTTCAACTTTCTTAATCTGTCCTCGTAAGATAATTCCCTCAGACTTGAAGTCAATTTTGTCGCTCTTCTCTGTACTCTTTCTATCAGCTTCACATCTTTATTCAGTGGTGGATGCCAAATGCAGTTTGCATACTCTAGGTTTGGTCGAACCATTGTCTTGTAGAGTGTTTTCAGCATGTTCTCATCCATGAAGTCAAAGGTTCTCTTTATGATGCCAACAACTTTGTTTGCTTTACTTGAGGCCATAGTTGCATGCTTTGAGAAGTTCAGTGTAGGGTCAAACTTAACTCCTAAGTCTTTCTCTTCTTCCAATACTTCCAAATTCCTCCTTGTTCCCTCCTCTGACATGCTGTATACGTAATTCTCTGCTTGGTTGCCATAATGCATAACTCCGCATTTGGAGACATTAAACTTCAGTTGCCATGTGTCAGACCATTTACTCAATTCGTCGAGATCTTCCTGCAGGCTCTTGCAATTCTCCTCGCTCTGTACATGGGTGAAGACCTTTGTATCATCTGCAAAGATTTTGACACAGTTCTTTATCACATCTGGCAGGTCGTTGATAAATATGACAAACAGTATTGGGCCCAGTACACTGCCTTGGGGTATGCCACTGTAAACCTCTGCCCAGTCTGAGACACCACTGCTGACATTGACTCTTTGTTTCCTCTCTGTCAGAAAGCTTTCCATCCATTTAAGGAGATTTCCATCAATGCCATGTGCATATGCTTTCTTCAGCAGCCTTTTGTGCGGTACACTATCGAAAGCCTTTCGAAAATCCAGGTACACTACGTCTAGCCCGCCTCCGTCATCTAACATACTTGTCCACATCTCCATGATTTCAAGCAGCTGCGTTACGCATGATCTCCCTGATCTGAACCCATGCTGGTCATCACTCAAGAGTTTGTTTGCATTTAGGAAATCCATGACTTGATCTCTGATGATAGACTCCATTGTCTTACATATTACGGACGTAAGGCTAACTGGCCTGTAGTTTCCAGCACTGGTTTTGGATCCCTTTTTAAAGATGGCCGTCACTTCTGCAATTTTCCAATCATCTGGTACTGTTCCTTCCTCCACTGACTTTCTGAATACTATAGCAAGAGGTGATGCAATTTCTTCTGCAACTTCCTTTAACACTCTTGGATGCAATCTGTCTGGTCCTGGGGACTTTGCAGGGTTCAGTTTCTTTAACTTTTTCAACACCTCTTCTTCTGTTATCTCAATATTAGTGAGTTTCTCCCCCTCGTGTTTAAGCTCAGGTTCAGGAACATCAATGCCACTCTCCCTGGTGAATACACTCGCAAAGAATTTGTTCAGCTCATCAGCTTTTTCAGCATCGGTGTGTGCAAAGGTTCCATCTTCTCTCTTCAGGTCATTCACTCCCTGTTTCACTTTAGTTTTGGAACGCACATATTTCCAAAAACTTTTTGGATTACTTTTGATTTCCTCAGCCAAATTCTTCTCAAACGTCTTCTTTGCTCTCTTTACTTCATTTGTTGCAGCGTTTCTTGCCTTACAGTAGAGTTGGTAATCCTGGTATTGTTTTGTGTTGGTGTACTTCTTCCAGGCGTGATACTTTTTCTTCACTTTTTTCTTTGCCTCATTGTTCATCCACAAAGGTTTTCTTCTTTTCTCAGAGTTAGTCTCTTTCTTTGGATTTGTTTTAGGTACATTTCTCTCTATGGCTCCATTTAACTTCTCAGCAAATAACTTCCACGAGTTATTTGCATTTAGTCTCTCCATCTCTTCCTCCCACTTAACATCTCTCAGCTCCTCCTTTAGTGCATCATAATTTCCCTTGTTGTACATATACCTCTCCTTTTCCTTATCACCATCTGTATCCATATAGCACTGCAGCTTAAAACCTAGGACAACGTGGTCGCTCTTCCCTAATGGACTTCTGGCTTCAACTTCACTGATCATGCCTTCTTCATTTGTGAAGATTAGATCAAGCTTGCTAGGTCTTTGCCCCTCTCTATACCTGGTGAAACAGTCAACTAACTGATGAAGGAAGTTGTCTTGAATACATTCTAACAAGGTCCAACTAGGATGATTATCACTTCCAGAACTCGCATATGTGTCCCAATCTATTTCTGGGTAATTAAAATCTCCCATTATCAGTAGGTGAGAATCGCCCCTGATGCAGGCTGCACTAATCAGCTGGTTTAGCTTCAAACAATTTTCGTCTCCTGAGCTTGGACTGCGGTAGATACATCCTACTAGCAAACGGTTGTTTCCCTTCAACCTAATTTCACACCAGATGCTATCCTGGTAGTCTGCTGAAATATCATTAACAGGAACGGCTTTGTATTTCTTCTTGACGTACATCACAATTCCTCTTCTATCTAACATCATGTAACTGTCATAACCATCTAATTCAAGCTCAGATTGTTGAACTTCATAAAGCGTATTCTTTGGCAATACTTCTGTGATGGCGATAATATCAGGCTGTAATTCATTGATATTTGCTTCTAATTCAGTCCTTTTGTTCATAAGATTATCAGCATTTGTGTAAAAACAGGTGAGGTGTACCGGCTTACTAGAATGGCTATCGTCATTTGATTCATTACTCTTTCTCTGCTTGTTTGTGGGATTTCTCTTATCATTCTTTACGCCTTGAGTAGAGGATTTCCTTTCCCCCCTATTTCTCTCATCATTACTTACATCTTTGGTAGAGGGTTTTCTTTCCCCCTTAGCATTATTGTTTTTATCTCTGTTCTTCTTACAATCATTGTCTGGAAACTTATTTCCGTCATGAGACGACTTATTTCTCTGTCTCTGCTTTTTTTGTGAGGAGTTCCTTTTCCTCTTGTTCTCTTTATTTACCGAGGAGTTCCTTTTCCTCTCTGTCTGATATGACGAGGAGTTCCTTGTCCTCTTGTTCCTTATGCTGCTTGGTGGTGGGTAACTTTCCTCATCACTCGCAGATCTGGAGATTTTCTCCTTTGCATTTTTGTTTACAGTAGTATTTCTCAAGTTCACTTTCTTCTTCTTTGCGTTTACGTCAAAGTTTTTCTCTCTAACATCTTTTGAGAGGTTTCTTACTAAATCTTGTTTCATCTTGTGTGCATTAACAGCTGAAGGGGTGGATGTGCTATCAACGTAGGGTGCTGTGCTTAATCTGCTGGTGCCATTTTTAGTGTGCAATTCCCCACAGCTGCTATAAACTTCTTTGCTAGTGAAACCGTTGTTGCGAGCTCCCCAAATGCTGTAGCTCCTCTTGATCATGATCATCCTCTGGTTTCTTGTGGAGAGTGATAATTTTGCCTCTGCGTATTACAAGACCTTCTTCTCCGTCTTCTATTCTCTTTTTCATTTCTTCTCTTAGATCTTTGTTGATTTTCCTCTCTCTCGGTGAGTAGTCTGGGGTTACGAAGACCCTTTTCCACACTCTAGTCCCTCTCAATTTCTTGGCGTTCAAGAGCAGGTTTCTCTTGGATTTTGTAGAGTCTGCAACAACCTTGAGGAGTCTTGACCTACCCTCTTCTCTTTTACCTAGTCTAACCACTGAGGTAATTTCAACATCATAAACATCCATACCGTCCTTCATCATACTATCAATCATCCTCGCATCATCTTCCATCCTTTCTTTAGGATTTTTACTCTTTGATTCATCAATGTTGTGAATGATGAGGTTACATTTACGTGTTTCTCTCTCTCTATACTCATCAATGGCTTCTTGTATCTTCACATCAATTGAGCTTTCTAGTTTGTCTACCTTTGAATCTATTCTACTTATCTCTGTTTTGCAATCATCTTGCTCACTCTTAACTGCCTGTAAAGTCTTTCCCAAGTTCTTGATGGTTGGCAGGGCATGTACACATGAATCACAAGTCCACAGTACATTTGGGGTTTCTTCGTCCATCATCATGTCGTACATTTTTTCTGGCAATCCAGAGCAGTGCAGACAAACCCACGATGCACAAAACTCGCATCTGATGGCCTTTATGGAGTCGTCTATTGCCCCTTCGCATTTGACACAGGTACTTTCTCTTTCATTACTTTCTGCATCTGACAGGAACACATCACTAGATGCTAAAGCACCTCCTCTGGCTCTTGTTGTCTTTGTTTTCTTTCCCCCTGTCTTCTTATATTTGCTTACAGTTACATTCTTGCCTTGTAGTTTGGAAGCAGTGAAGCTGGCCCCTTTGTTTATACTAGGGGTTTTAAGTAGTTTGGTACCTCTTAAGCTTAAGCTTACATCATCATCAGCAGCTGATGAACTCTTGGTAGTGTTTTTCTTAATTCTACTAGGGTTTCTTCTTTCTACTTGTGATGGTTGAGAGTCACTATCTTGATCAGCTAAACTACCGACTATTGAAACGTTGGACGCCATCTTGGATTTAGGCTTTCCAATGTATCCTTCACTACCATTTACAATCGCCGAAAATCACTCCTAATTACAAGTCATCTAAGTTTCTTACTTACATCTGTTGTAGCATAAACATCAAGAAATAACATGCAGTGAAATTTGGGATGAAATTTGGAAGGAAAATCAGAAAAAACGTAAACTTTTTACCACACTCATCACAACAACAACTTCTCTATCTCATGACCTCTTGACCAAAAAAAGTTATCTTATTTTTAACGAAACTTCGAGTATTATATATATAGTAGATTTGTTTATATGCTTGCCAACTCAAATAGAGGTATTGTTCCGCTTGCAAGTTCGGTATGATCGTGAGCGGTAGGTCGTGTATTAGACTGAATTATAGGAAAGGCTAATAGTTAGTTCAGTACAATGTTCTGTTGGTTCTTTTCACTTTATAATCTTAAGTTAATTGTCATGTTTGGGTTTTGTCAAATGTTTGAATTTTGTAATATTTTTCCAAATGTTTGAGAAAAAAGCACAGCATTTGCATAATTTCGAAAAAACAAAGTTTTTATTTCTTTTTATGCAAACTAATAAAATTAAGGCAATATTTGACCAGGGCACAATTTGTTCGGATTTAAAATTGGATACTTTTACTTCAGCGACTGTAACTTTTGAACGTCTTCACCAATTTTAAAAAGGTAAAATTCTTATGAGAGCTAATCAAGCAAACCATGTATTGATTTCAGTTGTTTTCTAAAAATATATATGTTTTTTTTATAAAAAAAATACTCATTTGGTTAAACATTTTTTTCCGACTAATGCGCCTTTAACAAATAATTAATCCATGATTGATCTGTGAGTGCATATTTTAAATAAATAGTTGAGTTACAACTTCATGCAACTTGATATTTGACATATCCATGTGGTAATTTAATGTAGAAATAGTAACTTGTGACTAAGCTCTGACAGGGAGGGCACTCACACTGGAAGGTAATACATAGTGGCCCGGCTAGCCAGCCTTACCTGTCAGTGTGGGCAAGGTGAAAGGTCCTTCCTCATGTTCCCCCTTTCCTTCCTGATTTTGCCAGACTTTTCATTTTTCTTCCTGATTTTTTCAAGTTTTTGCTTCAGTGAGGGGGGGGGGGGCGGCACGACACACCCTTTTGGCTACGTCACTGGTAATACAATATGCCCCGTTTAAGAAACACCTTTTTAGGCCATTTTTTAGTGGGACCCTCAATTCTATACCCACCATAGACCCCACTTTTCATTTTGTACTTTTTAAAGGGGTTTCCTTCTCAAAGAGGCTCCAAATTAACTGAAAATTTACCATTTCTCAGATTCTTGGCATATGAGTCAAGGTTAGTTGAATTTGGTCTTCTAAAAACCAGTGACATACTTCAGTTTTTGCGTTTGATCTTTTGT
>JAUMTS010131105.1:0-15957 GCA_032273385.1 Ophiopholis aculeata | reverse complement strand
TGAAAGAGTCTAACCAACACCTTGGATCGATTTCCCGGCAAAGTGGATCAGATGATCATTCAGAAGAAGTCTCCCGATGTAGTGAGACAAAATATTAATTACAGTGAGTAAAAACTTGGTTTTGTCACTCAGAATTTATATCTTATCACAATATATAAATGCTTTTATGTGTGTAGGTATGTATGTATTATGTAAGCTTCAAGAAAATGACTGAGAATATTCATAAACATACACAACTAAGATACAAAGATGACATAAAATGTTAAAGATATTAAAATAGATATTTTAAATATTTCCAAGAATTTAGACAAATAGTTTTTATTGCTGGATATTGGTATGGTCCTTGATCAAATAAGAAAAAGAAATACAACTATAAACTGTTTGAATTATTTTGAGTAAATTTTGATATATTTCTCCACTATTTGCTCCAAATGTTTATAGTATCATATTTGTTACTTCTAATATAAGCTGTCAAACTGTTTTTTTGTTTAATGAAAGGATTTGAAACCTACAGATCTGAAATGACCTTTGACCTATAACATACCTGTTCAACAATAGCCGTACAACCACCAATCAGAAGCAGAGATAGACCAAATGATGGCCAGCCCCCTCCCATGTGGCTGCAAGAAGGAACACAAAATGTAACATAATTTGCTGTAAGATTTGTAATTAAAACTGGCAAAGATGATAATCACTTCACCTGTAAAAGATCTTTGGAACAGATCGCAACATTGTGTTGTTCAAAAAAGTAAGTTCAAATAATATATTTTATTTCATCTTTACTACATTTAACAACTACTGAGAACATTACTTATCATAAAGATGATAATTGTTACCATACATTATTAGTAAGAGTCCTGCATTAAGAATATATCAGTCTCTAGGTCGACTGGGTCATGCCAGTGGCGTAGCCAGTCCTGCCTGTTAGGGGAGGCAAGGCCTGATTTTTCCCCTTTTCTTCCCGATTTCCCCCCCTTTTTTCCCAATGTTTTTTTTCTGGGGCGCACTCCCCCCACCCCTCCATGGCTACGCCTGGGTTTGAGTTTGATTACCGGGCAGAATGATTTTCCAGTTTGTCTCCTATATTTTTTACAATGGTGAACCTGGTGAATCTTTTAAAACATTAAATAAGTGTACATTTGGTTTTTAATTATGAGTAAAATAAATTTAAAAATCTTTTAAAAAACTTACCAAGGTGGTATAAATGAGAAGAGAACCTTCCAGAAGAATGTGATAAAATGAAGGATATAGTCTATTTTGCTTGGTGGAATTTCTTTGCCGTTTTCATCTACATCGCCCCCAACTGTCATGGCACTGTATCAAAAATAAACATGAATATTCATTAGCACAGGTGTAAATAGATGTTAAGAAATGAGATGTGATCAAGCAAAATGCGACTGAAGTCCGACAGATTCAGTTTTCACTTTTATGCTTGATTGTATATATGAACCATTTAAAATGATTCAGACTGAAACTCGTTGATTAGATCCAAAGATATGAGCAGTTGAATTGGCCCAGAAACAGTAGGGAAAAAACACATTATTTCCTTTTTTGGGGGCTGTATCTAAAAACATCATTTGCTGAGTTCTGGCTTGCTTTGCTTGATCACATCACATGTAATTTTGACTTTTTCTTTACATCTCACTTTATAAACTTTTTTGTTTTATCATTCAAGCACTCTGACGCCAAGGAAAAAAGAAGGTTTGTCTTAGAAGCCTGCGCGCATATCTATGTAAAATCGGACTTTAGGCATAGTTCTATGCGATTGGCTCATTTTGAGCTTCTTTTCTTTTAGTTGTCAGTAAAGTATTACAAATTTGGCACAAGGAAAAAAAAAAAGTGGGCCAAAAACGCAATAAAACAAGAAATCTCGCGTAGGGCATTGCTTTTTTTAGTCAAATAAAAATAAAAAATCGCACAGCACTTAGGTTTTTTGCCAAATGTTTTTGAGACAAACCTCAATTGTATCAAGCAAACAATTTATTTTTCTTGGCCTAAAGGAATCATACTTGCTATCTACTGAAGATAGGTTTAGTTAATATGCCAGGTGAAGATCTTTTGTACATTTTGCCAGATATTTTATTGTATTTTACTCATTACTGTCCTTAATCTGTCATCTTAACACAACAATTCCACTCTTGATCTAAAATGTATTAAATTTTGTAGAACCCTAAAATTATTTTCTCTTTGGGATATTGCTTTTGCAGTTTATGTAATATTACTTTTACATTTTGTTTAGTTGAAGAGTGCTTCACATTTTTCTCTAACATTACATGGATTTTTATTATTTCTTAAAATACATTGACTATATAAATATAAACTGTGTTTGCTATTTACAGGAGATAAATTCATATTTTGTCTTTCAATTTATTAACTTTTTTATTGAAGATATTATTTACTTATTGTCTGCATCTATATGTATGTGTATTATATGATGATACTTTAACTTAGCAAACTGTCTATACCTTTTCTGTCAATGAGTGGAGACGAAATAATCAACTCTCATACCCAGTTATGTAACCCTTCGGTTTTTTCTATAAAATGTGTTTGCTATCTATATACAAAAGATACATGTAGCTTTATCATCTATCATCCAATGAATGCAGCTTATTTAGTAGCAATCTGTACATTTTCTGTCTTATATATACAAAAATAGCTTTAAATATGTATTGAGGCCTGTATTCTTAACATATTTTACTTAGTAAACTAAGCATGAATGTCCTAATCCAAGTATAGACAAATAAAGCAACTCTCAAATGTAACCCTATATATGTTTACATTAAGAACATACTGCTACCAACGAGACTCTTAACCTTTAATATTTTCATGACATGAGTTTGCCTATAATTGTCCTGTTGTGTTTTCTCTAATGGCTTGAAAGATACCTTTACTTAGCAAACTGTGTATATATCCCCTACCTAAGTAAAGATAAATAAAGCAACTATGAAATGTTGCCCTGTTATGGTTATACACTGTTACCACAGAGACTCTCAACTCTTTTATTTGTTCTGCCCACGTTTCCTGTTCATCTTTGTCAGTAAATTATTAACAAGAATAGCAGTAAGAAAAAAATCACGGAAAGCCTGAGAGTACTGCTTTTAAGTGATTTTATCTCAGTGTAAGAGGATTATCATTCCACTAATCTACTGAAAATGGCTAATCCCACTTAAAATCACCACTGAAATTTCTTTGTTATTTTTTTAAGCATTTCTCTTAGGTTTTTTGTAATATTAAAGTGATTTAATTTCAAAGTGTACGCTAACAAAAAGACACACAGATAGACAGACAGACAGACAGACAAACTTACCCTTTGATCTGTTCTGCCCACGTTTCCTGTTCCTGTTCATCATCTAGTACATTAGCTAGCCTATCAGCGATATCATCTATAGAATATAAATTTGAAAAAAAATTAAGTAAAGAAGTTTCAGAACATTACTTGTTCTTCTTATACTCTCATTATTTGACATGGGTCAGCAATCCTTAAGGTCTCTCCAACCACTTGTATGATTTCTTCCGAATACAACCAAACCGTGATTTAAATGCTTTATTTCAGAATGATACTTTATCAAATTGTCTGAATATTTGTATACATCATAAAAGGTCGCTTCTAAAGCTCTCAGAAATGTCATTTTGTTGGAAGTTTGTTATGTGGAAAGTACAAAATGGCGTCTTCAAGAAAATGGTGTTTCCTGACACGGGTTCTCTTTGTTTAAGTTTTTAAAAGTCATTATTTTTTTCAAATGGCTTAGAATTTTAAAATAAAGTAAATGTAAATTTGTAGATAACATTCGTATAAAACTTTTGCTCACTCTTTAGTATTTGTTTGATGTTCACTCTTGGGTGAATTGAAGTAATGAATTTGATGGTTTCTCTTTAGTATGGATCCCATTTTTTAAAACTTTAATTCACGCCCTAGTGAACATCATTTAAGTAGAAAATGTGTGAGCAAAATTTACCTTGGAATCTTAACTACTAATATACATTTACTGTTACTAATAGTAGCCGTACGGACAAATGACAACCTTATTGACGGTTAGGTCACAACAAAACAAGCCAAAAACACAGTTTCTTCGAAGACGCCATGTTGTGCTTTCACAAAACAAATCGTCATTAAAAAGTGATTTTTGATGACGTAATAAGTTATCCTTCATGATGCTTATAAATATCAAAAACATTTTATGCAGGTTCATTCTAAAATTTAAAAAATGTAAAATTAGCATTCGGTAAACTACGGTAAAAAAGCATACACTAGTTGGGGACCCTTAAGCTTAAAGAAAAAAATTCTGTTTTATTTGCCCGATTGACCCAGATTTTTGCATTTTTGAGATTTTTTTTGCTAAAATTTTGCTAGAACTAAGTAAATCAGCTGTTTTTTTTTAAATATGGTTTCAAACAAGTTTCAGATTTTTCCAGATTTTTGTGTCGTTTTAGGTTTAAAAAAACGCCTGATCCTATGTTTTAAACATATTTTAGTCGCCTTAGCACGAACTCTACAACCGCATAATGAACCTTAACAATTACACATTTCTAGAATTATATCATTGAAAATAATATACAATATACACTGATGACATTAAGTATTGATATGATGCAAAGTGCATGTGATTTCAGAGAAAATATTTAAAAGTATGATTTTCACTCCAAAAATTTCTTTGAATGTTTAACTAAAATTTAGGTCATTTGTGTCATTTAAAAAAAAAAAAGGTTAATTTTTTCAATTTTCATGTTTTAGGCTGATACCAAAAACAATTTTTATTTTTGAGATCCTTTTAACCACTTCGCTGCGTATCCCGTTAATAAACGGTATGGACGGCTTACTACACTGTGCGTATCCCGTTAATAAACGGACACAGCTCAGTATTTTTTCGTTGTAGTTGTAGTTGCCGCACAGCAAGCCCATTGAAGATACCTAGCTCATTGCATATCAAAACGTTCAGAAAAGTATAAGCTATTGTTGGTGCTATTTTGTATTTCTGTCCGATAAAGTATAGAGACATTGCAGTCCTCTGCGTCTTGTCAAACAAAATGACGGCTACAAGTGCTCAGCACAGAACAGTAAATGCTAATAATAGTAGCAGCGAAGTGGTTAACCAATCATCAATGAAATAACATCTGAATTGTTTCATCAAAATTCTTCATTTTTTGGGTGTTCATTTAGAACTTTGTTACATTTGAGCAATCATGTAACATGCAGTTTTGACATTGACTTAATAAACCCAATTTCTTTTCATTTTTTTTATCTTTAGGCTGTATGACAGCTAGATAATCAGGACATTTTCCTTAATATCATTGTATTAAGAAAATATTTGCCACTCTTTGTAAAGTTAAAAAAAAACATGTTTGGCAAGAACAGCAATTAATCAATCACCAATAAAATAACATCTAAATTGTTCCTTCAAAATTCCTCATCTTTTTTAGTGTCAAAGGGGGCCATGCTTGCTTTTACATATGCCGTTTTACCTACAACTAGTAAACATTGATCTCTAAAACATATATTACAAACTTTCACTTCAATGGAGCCCCTTGTTGAGGCTCCAGAGACTAAAATGTATGTGTAATACTGGGGATGAGGCTGCTATAATACTAAAGAAAATAATAATTGGTTTACCAATAAACTCACTTTTTATATATTATCTCAAAAAGTACAATGAATATGTGGGTTAAAATTTAGGATGATATCAAGAAAAATATGGGCTTTCATTTGGTATCAAAATCAGTACTTTCGGGTTGAGCCCAGGGGAGCACTCTGGGGATGAAGCTGAAATCGGCATAGCACCCTTTAATTTAGAACTTTGAAACATTTGAGCAATCATGTAACATGCAGTGCCAGTTTGACATTGACTTAATGAACCGGATTTCTTTCGTGTTTATCTTCAGGCTGTATGACAGCAATATATAACCAGAACATTTTCCTCAATATTATTGCATTCAGGAGAAACAATGCCACTCTTTGTAAACTTCCAGAAAAACATGTTTGAAGAACAATAATTAAAAAATAATCAGAAAATTACATCTCAATTATGTCATCAGAATTCTTAATTATTTTGTTAATTAAAATTTGTTTGCTATTTAAGCAAGCATATAACATGCACATACAAGAAAATACTTGTCATGCTCTTAATTTCTTAAATGAGGACATTACTTTGATGTATTTTCATTTCAAGGCATACCTAAGGGCAGATTATCATAGTGTTAGGTAAAGCACATTAGGAGTGCTTTGTCCATCACCCCAGCATTGGCAATGAATATGAGGACTTGTCATGTCAATAGCCGTATTAACAACTTGCACTTTTTTGTTTTAAAATAATCTCAAAAATGACTCGGGGCTATCAAAAATGAAGTGGATTTCTAACACAATGGATGGTCATAAAAATATTGCAATTACTCGGCTATATTGATGACGGCAATTCCCTCGGTGGATGGTCAGAATAGTCTAAATTAAAACCTTGAATAGCAGATGATTTTAGCCGCTTTTATCAAGGCTATGTGAGCATGATAATCTTGGTTGAAGACTTTCAATCTGCTAAAGTAGTTAGCTGTCAGATATGGATGAACGCATGAGTGAAATCGTGCCATTTGTAAGGCGGAATTAGGCGGAGGTATCAACTGTTTCAATCACTATTTTTCATGTTATGCCTATTTTTACTTGGCAAAGAAAGTGTTTAATATTGTAGCATTTTGTAAATAATGTTCATTTATTTTTGATTTGCATTATTTTTAGTCAGTGTTCTCACATTTCCATTTGATTGAATCACTTATGTATTGAAGTACGGCTGTAAAGTAAACATAACACTGTACTGATTTGGGTAAAGATAGCTATCTTCAGTAGAAAGCAACTAGGGAAAAGTGATACATTTGCTAGAGGCACATTCTGCCATTTGTCCAAATGAGAACCCTTGATTGGCCAGTGGGTTGGCTTTTGTTGAATGGGCAGTATCATATTAATTCCATGATGCGCTTTATTTTGGGATCTATGTCCACAGTATGGAAAAGAACTCTCCCTGCCCCCAGGGGGCTGTTAATGCCAAGATACTAGTACTATGATTCATTTAAAGCACAATTGGGAGAGAGTTTATTTGTTGACTTGTTAAGTTACAATGCCAGGGTTTTGCTGAGTTTTTCCTAAAGGCACTGAGTTCTAAAGGGAAATTGAATAAATGCAATTGGAGAAAAAAAAGTTTAATACAAGTTAGAGCAAAGTATTGGTTAGAGTTATTGAATTTTATTTTATTGACAGAACTGAAATTAGATAATCTCCCTGATTGTGTCTTTGTTTTCAAAATGAGCAGCTAATAATAAGATGTTACTTATTTTCAAATGTTAAGACAATGAGACTGTTGTCAGCCAGTTAGGTGCTATATTGTTATTTAATGTGTCAGTGATGTCAAATGAAAACAAAAATGGTGTGATTGTCATTCCTTTAATTGCCTATTATTAGATAAGAGATTGATTGGTTATCTTCTTACAAATAAAAAACTGCTAAAAGCTGGCAGATAATATTTATTGGCCAACACTGTCAAGACTTGATGCCAAAGTGATGATTACTTTTCGCAAATTGCCGCCAACATTGGCACAGTAAGTGTGGGAAAACTCTAGACAAGTAATAAATCTTGGTGATAACCCACTACCTTGCTCGTTGATTACTTGTGAGAGAAATGCTTAGCGCTGCGATTCCCAGGCTGAAGTCTCTCCGTACCTAATCTTTTTTCATTCCAAAGAGCTCTGCATTTGATTAGTGATAGATGGGGTAGAGAAATGAGGTATTCTTAATGACTTGTTGAAGTCGGTGTAGCAACAGGTTTTGATGTATTTGCCAGATCTTATTTTTGATTTCAAGAGAGCCAAGAAATATATTAGAACAGCTTGAAAGATGTTAAAGTAGGTCTTGAGAGATGCTTGTTTAGGAGAAATATTGAAATCAAAGCTCTTGTTTATTAGAATGCAACATTTCAAGAGTTATTGCACACATTTATGCAATTTGATATCTATGTATAAGCTTATTTGATTTAACAATAACATTTTCTTGAAATGTTTGAATACTAATAAGGCAATTTTGACCAACATTGAAATTTGAAACTAACATTTTCCTTTGAAAAGTAAAAGGAGAGGATGCTAGGAAACTTTGTTGCTTATTGTTGGCTTCCTCCAGGCATGCCAGGTGACAACTCTTATAATTGAGCGTAATTTTCAGTGAGTAGGCCCTATAACAATAATTGAGAAATTTTTCTCAGTACTTAGATTTTTTTTACAAATAAGAAATTATTTCAGATCATATTAAGCAGGGAGTTTGGTTGTGACTAGAACCAATTTATAATGCTAGCATTGAATAAACAGCATATTAATAATGTTCATTCTTCTACAAAATGCTTGCTGAAGGACACTTTGTTTGAGTTACTCTTGCACAAACTCGATTTTATATTCCAACTTTCGATTATTTTGTTTATTCTTGCAATGATTCAATCAGGAAATCAGGAGCTAGAATACTGTAAAAAGAAAAATCATAGCCCAATAATCGAGAATCGGATATCTATAAATATGACTATGTGGAAGGATGTGGAGTTTAATGCATACAAGAGATACAAACCACCCAATAACAGACAATGCACCTCAAATAGAAATAGTCAATATTAACACATATCAGAACTCTATACAAAAATAAGCAAATATAATCTGATGTTCAAATATCATAAAAGACACTTGATGTTTCAGAAATCAAAATACGGATGTGTCACCGAGCAAATATGCCGGTACCCAGGGTTGTGGTCTGATCAACCGCAGCCTCAATGTTGATGTCATATGTTTATTCTGTGCCACTCCCAGCGGTATCGGCATGGAAACATTGGGAAATGTAATTAGATGGAAAGATTTGATGTGTGACAGCTAATGTGATTTAACAAAGTTCAAATTTCTGTTTGTATTCATTTTAGTGTTGCAGAAGTACAGATTGTCACTTCTTGATGCTATATGTTGTGAAGAAACATATTAGATATGAGATACCAAGCAAGGTTAATATTTTACGAATATAATTGGAAGTGTTAGACCACAACATATATGTGTGAAAGAATGCTCCTCACCCCACTTTATTATTAAGATTATGAGAAAAGGCCTTACACATTTGTGTATTTGTAACATATACTGTAGATATCATGTAAAAGCTTTAAAAAGTAGAATGACCTCCCATCCATCGCCTGATGAAATTTATTTGAAGTTGATACAGTAGATACGTAAATCAAGCTTGAGCCAAATACTGGATCTCACGCTAGATATTATCCCATGACTAGACGTGTGATGCTTCTTCAAGGAAAAGGACATGTCACATAGCAAGTTTATAGCCAAGTTTATATTAATTATCTTGGAGAAGTTTCAATTAATACAGGTGCTATACATTCATGTGAGTGAAATAGTGATTCCATTGCACTGATCGTCATGTCACAGTCATGTATTTGGCACTATGTATACTTATAAACTATGGCACTAAGTCTGGAAGTGGAGATTATGCCTATGATATAAAATTACATCCTAATCGATGAGGTTTGAACGGGTTCACCATCGGACAAGTTAGAAACAGTCAAGCTTTCGTCAGGGGTAGCTCTGGTTTCTTCAGGGCAAATAACTAGTTTAAATGAGACATGTAGGCGGCCCCCCTCGTCTACCTTTGTTGGCTCTTGAAAGAGCCGTTTACTGCACCCTGAAGCAAGTCATCAGAAAACAAGCAAATAACATAATGGGAGGAAAGAGTTTTTAGATCAATATATGATATTCAATTAAGTTACTTTCTTATCTCAACGGATATAAACATACAATGATTTGCAAGAGTTGTTTGTTAAATTAAATATTAAGGCAATCATAACCTTGAACCAGACCTACATTAACCAATACAGGTGCATTATTAGTTCCAATTAATTATAATCACATTTAGTCCAACATCTCTTATCAATTCAATTGTATCTTAAACCATGTCGACAAACACTCCACCATTTAGTCAATTTCAATATTTATCCCGCCTGTCGCTAAGGCCCATCCATCGTCTAGTCTGGTCAGATTGTCTGTCCAATCAGGAGGAGGCAGCAAGCAATTGTATGCAAATAACAACAGGGGATTTTGTAATTTGACATATTGAAGACTCTTTCCAGCCAAGCGTATGATACAAGAATTGGATGACTTGAAATAGATCGCCAAATGCACCCAGGCAATTGTTAACCCAATAAGATATGGTTATTTTATTTGCAGAGGAGTCTTTGCAGGAGTGTTGGTTCTCAAGTCTGCCTGTTAAAAATAAGAAATTATATCAATTGTACTTAGTATTTACAACTTTCATTTAATGTTATACTTTAGAAACAAGATCTGAGCATTTGATAGTAGTGTGTAGATTGTTATGAATAACGTTGTAAGAACAGTATGTTATATGTCAGAAAATGGTGATATGGTGTAATATTTTGAGCAAAACTGGAATTGAACTTTAACAGTACTGATAAAACAATTGAAAAGGTATTGCCCATGAAAAGAAAGTGTGTTGATAGTCATGAACATTTAAATTTTAAAAAAAGAAGCTGGATTGGAGATTTGATGTCATTTTCCCGTCACATATAGAGAGAATCATTCTTTTGTATTTTTTCTTAATTCTTGGCTCAGCAAAGTTTTTTTTTAAATGTAAACTTATATTATGTTTCTCTCAAGTTTACCGATATCTGCAGTAATACTTAGCACTATTCAATTTGTCACAAAACAAAGTTCTTTCCCAAAGATTGAAACTAGCACTTCGTGAAAGTTACAATACTTTTAAATAAAGATATACAATCATTTTAAGTAGTACTCTTTGACTAGTTAACTCAGTTTCAAGTAACCGTTAATAAGCAAAAACAATTGTATCATAATCATAACAGTTATTTCTCATAGCATAAGTTAACAACTTGCTTGCCACAACTATGTTGTGCTGTGAGCCAAATCTTTATCTTCCTTAGACACACATGTCAGTCAATTGATGGGCAATCTTTACCACAGTGATGAGTTGGATGACCATCTCGTTCTCAGCATCTCAGGCTAGATAGAGATACGCCTGTCCTATCGGTGTCTTCTTCTCTCTGGCTGCAAATTCTATCTTGTTTATTCTTGATTCCCTACTGGTTTGTAGCCTGGGAAAAAGCTGTTGCACATCAATCATTCAGCTATTTTGTAATATTTGCGTTTTAAAGTGAAGTTGTGATGGTGGTAAGCCATTGTGTTTTTGTGATTACGAGGTAAACATTTAAACTTGGGGATGATGACTTAAAGTTGATATGTGTGAGAGCATTTTGTTGTTGCTGTTGTTGTTGTTTGTTTAGGTTATCATATGAAATTAATAAAGATATTTGCTTCCAAGTTTTTTATCTCAATATATAGAAATGATGTTAGTAGTCGTTGTTCTTTAGTAGTTCTGAAATTAATGAAGATATTTGCTTCCCAAGTTTATTATCTCAATAGATAGAATTAATGCTGGTAGTCATTGTTCTTCAGTAATATTAATCTAGGTCACTGGTCAGTGGAATAATAACCTAACCCATACTTTTTGGCCATTATGTCCCCTAGAGGTATACAATAGACAATTTATGGTATTTAGAGAATGAATGTAAGTTAGAATTTCCATACTGCCTGCCTGTGGTTAACGGTTAGAGAAGTGCTAGATTTAAGATTATGTGTCAAAATCGCCAAAGTTTGAGATGATAGCATTCCAAAGCATTCAAAGTAGAGTGCAATTGATCGTTTCACAATTTTTTGCCCGAAGCTAAAAGTAGCTATTGCAGCAGTTTTGCCGCTATTCTTGACTGACCATGAATCTGCTTGTAGTTGATTTCTTCTCAGTTCTAAATCTTTTTATGAGAAATAACATATTGTGACAAGCATTAATTCTTATGTCTAAGTATTTATCATAAGTATTTATCATAAGTATTTATAAACTTTATTTCATGTTTATATGATATCACCTAAAGTGACATAAGATAATGGTTTGTCTATTACTCAATTATCTGAATCTGACATGCGTCACAACGTAATTGTACCTATAAATCACCTGCAATCCTGACGCAACCTGAAATAGCAGAAAAAAATGCCCAAATCCATCTCAGATGTAATCAAAGCACAAAGCTAAACAAGCAAAACCTGTCATGCCTTGATATTTTGGCACTAAGACTAAACCATACCGGGCTGTCATGGTAGGATTACCGTGGGAAAGTTTTCCTCCTGCTAAGTGATGCCAACAAACTCATCATTGCTATCATCATTTTGTGCTTCCTCTTTATTTCTCACCAGTACGGTGCATCCTTCCCACTGGGAAACTTGCGACCTTTGTAACAAAGCGGATGCCACGTTTTGTATTCGTGTCATAAACGATTGTGTAACAAACAAGTTGACTGTGATGTAAACGGTGAAGTGGAGGATAAGGTTTCTTAATAGTTCATCTGGTTGTAAGCGGTGAATTTAGTGAGTGGTCAAAATTAGCAATAATGTGATTGGAAATGAGTGCAAGATGCTTGATGATAACGGTTTGCTCAGTTTACAAACACAGGGCTTTTTTCACTTCAAAACATAAGTTATCTCAGATATGACTGGAGATGATAATTGCTATTACAAGAGCCTTTATCATCTCAACTTTCCCAGGATGAAAGTTACATCTCAACTTTCCCAGGATGAAAGTAACATCTCAACTCTCCCAGGATGAAAGTTACATTGATAAAATGTTCATCTCAAAGCAGTTATTATGCTCCTGTTTAACTTGCATGTTGTAACAATGATCATTATCTGCAACAACGCAAATTTAAATAGAGGATTTAGATTCAAATTTCATAGTCCGTTCAGCGGAAAATTGTGCTAATGTAAAGGTACTTTTTGATACAGAAGGGTTCACCGTACCCAAATGAGTCTGCCATATGTTAATCAGTATTAAGTAACTCATCAGTGTAAATGTAAATAGACGTGAGACTTGCAAGAGCCAAGCCTTTAATCTAAGCCCTGTCTATTTCAGTAACAACAGTTTTTGATGTCAATATTGCTACAACAGCTTGGTAAAAGGATAAACTGAACATGAAAAAGATTACAAGAGATTTCATGAATCTAGTTCAATCAACACATTTCCAATTCTTTTGTCTTTGTTCAGGCTAGGAATTAGGAATGATTTTGTTAACAATTTTGAGATGCACATAAGAAAGAGGTAGACGTACTATGCCGTATAGGCTTATGTAGCATGATATTCATGTTTATCCAGGTTTTATATTGCTTTTCTTTCTTTTCATGTTTCATGCTGACATTAATTAATGAAATAAAAGCGTGCAAGTAGTAAGTCATGTTATCTTGAACAAGAACACAATGTCTTATAAAGACCAGGGGAGGTGATTGTTCCATATCCAAGGTACCTGAATGCTATAGGAAAACAGTATCCAACCAAAAGTGTTGCAATGCATCCCAACTAAAAAAATGATCAAAATTGGGACTTGAACCCACAAGCTCCTGATTATTAGGTTAACAATCTGAGTTACATAAATGTCCTCTTTAATTATTATGACAATTTAAAAATGTGCAAATATCTATGTTGTGTTTCATGGCCTGCTTAGCAGAAATGCAGTAAAGGATGGATTTACCATCTGTTAGTCATCCCCAGATATTTTGTCAATAAAATTCAAACCGATATCAGATTTACCCAGCCAAGCCCACATCTTTACATTGTCTTCTCCAGTAAAACAAATTATCTCTGATGTCAATTATTGTTACAGTAACGCCATGTAAACTAATACATCAATAAGAAGTAAAAGCTTGTAGAATTCAGGAAATTAATACCGTTATATTTGTGTCTTTTGTTCAGCTAATTTGATATGTGTCAAATTAGAAGTTGTATATTGGCAAACTGATCAGGGATATGTGAAGGAGTTGTGTTTCTGTTCTATCTGAAGCAATCAACAGTGCAGTTGCTCGGATTCAAGTTTTAAACACAGATTACACAGATGTTTATAATTTACATGCTTATTGAAATTTGTAACCTGGGTTTGTTTGTAAATGAACGATGCAACATGTCTCGGCATGAGTAGTGTTATGTATCAGTTAAATATTTCAAGTAAGTTCTGTTTTATATATCCCATATAATTTCTTATTTTGGTATTAGCTTAACAAGTTTACATTGAATAACACATTCAAAACAACTTGAAACAATTTGATTGCACCAAAGAAAATTATTTCAACCAATTATTTATTTATACCACATTACTATTCATACAGGAGCTGTTGGAAATATATGCTAATTGTAAGGCTATTTTGGTAGCTATTTGTGAAAGATAATGTCTTTTTTACTTTTAAATAACTACCATCCTTTTCAGCATTTTGAAAATTCTAATATTTTGAAAATTCTAATATGCATCCAATTGTAATGAATAATTCAGTGACAACATTGCCTAGAACTAAAAAAGACATCTTTAAAAGATATCTTAATAAAGCGTGTTATGTTATAGGTTATGAAGCAAAACATGCAATTAATGATTTACTTAAATAATATATTGCCAAGTATGATATCTTACATAAGAATGTTCTTTATGCATTATTATTTTGAATATTTAAATGCTTGTAATTGCGGTCATCATTAGAATTCTAGTGAGTTCAGTGATAATCCATTGAATCTTGTTTTTTTGTTCATCACAAATGATCTGTAAATAGTTTATCTTGTAACTCTCCACATAATTTGATTAATATAGGTTTTGCCTAATGGCTTTGAAAAGACAGTAGTTTCAATTCATCTAGTGTTAATATAAATCACATACACCATAGCTATCATATTGATAGCTTATAACAGTACAATACAAACAAGACAAGAGTGCCGCTAATACTGAGAACCAGTCCCTTATGACTTTCTGTCCCTTAGCACTTTGCCAACTGGTTGAAATACCTAATATTTTATGACCGGTCAGATGGCTGCATATTGGTAATACCGGGCATGCCTGGACTCATTCCATTTAAGAATTATTTCAACTGAGACAACATATCAGTTGAAACTTTCTAGATTTTGAAAGGGTGAAAACTGTTAGATTTGAGTGCATTGATATTTTGGCCTATACTGAAAATAACGATAAATATTCCCGGAATATGGATTGGTTAGTTCTGGATCGGTACATATATTGGACCATGCTATTTACTTGTTGCAGTAAGCCTTTAATGTTTTGATGAACAACAATGCTTTGGAAGGGTTAATGTTCATCATAGTGTTATTGTAAATGAATACTAAGTTGTGAATGTAAACATCATTTGCACATACGTCCCTTCATCAAATGTTTTGTGTCACACAGGTCTGACAGCTATTAACTGTAGATGTGGACATCGCCCTAAATTAGATCAACACAATTATAGGGTGCAGACCACACAGCCATTTTGCGTTGAGCAACCAATTAGTATATCACAGGTATCATCTTTGAGATGGGCTGTGTGGTTTTTGTTGGGATTAGTTACGGAGATGAGGATGATGTTACAGAGATGCTGTTTCTTGTGTTATTTCAGTAAACTTAGGGCATGTATGCTTACTAAAATTAAGTTTATATTTGTCTCAAATGATATTGTAGTGTTTTTTTCATGTCATGATTTGACAACTTTATACACTCAAAGTGCTTGTTACCCCAGTGTTATTTTCTGCATGATGAAAGCTACTGACTGATATAAATATATATTTCCTGAAGGATATGCATCATTAAATTCCATTATTGAAATTTGAAACCATATGCGAACATTATTTGTAATGAATCAGAAAAGGTTAAAAGTGTATTGTTTAAAACGAATATGGATTCATAAATCAAAATTAAACTCTTAAGCACATGTCAAACTAAAAATATAACCATTAAAGGGTCTACAATTTCTCGAATTCTGTGATCAATGTTCCAAATATTCATAATAACCAGCTGGTAGCTAATAATTGTCTGTATACAGACATATACATTAGAAATTATTACCATC
>JAUMTS010130994.1:0-10045 GCA_032273385.1 Ophiopholis aculeata | reverse complement strand
TTTCTTCTGAAGATAGCAATAATTTATGTATTGAGCATTCTCATCTATTTTATATATTGCTATCTACTGAAGATAGCAACATTTTATGTATTGAGCACATGCTATAAGCTATTTCATATAATGCTTTCTTCTGAAGATGGCAATATTTTAAGTATTGAGCATTCTATGAGCTGTTTTATTTATTGCTATCTACTGAAGATATCAACATTTAATGTATTGAGTACATGCTATCAGCTATTACGTATAATGCTTTCTTCTGAAGATATATAGCAATATTTTATGCATTGAGCATCGTTTCTTACAGCTATTTCATATATTGCTATCTACTGAAGATAGCAACATTTTATGTATTGAGCAATCTCTCATCTATTTTATATATTGCTATCTACCGAAGATAGCAAAGTGTTACGTATTGAGCCGTGCTATCAGCTATTTTTTATAATGCTATCTTCTGAAGATAGCAACATTTAATTGATGTATAGAGTTAGCCATTTTATGTAAAATTATTAACATAAGATAGCAGTTTATTCATTGAGCATGCTAACAGCTATTTCATATAATGCTTTCTCCTGAAGATTGCAATATTTTAAGTATTGAGCATTCTCTAAGCTATTTCATATTGTGCTATCTACTGAAGATAGCAACATTTTATGTATAGAGCACATGCTATCACCTATTTTATCACCTATTTCATATAATGCTGTTTTCTGAAGATGGCAATATTTTATGTATTGAGCATTCTAACAGCTATTTCATATATTGCTGTCTACTGAAGATAGCAACATTTTATTTATTGAGCACGTGATATCAGCTTCATATAATGCTATCTACTGAAGATAGCAATATTTTATGTATTATATATAACTTGAACAATGCGACATGAGGTTTAAATAAAAATCACGTTTTAATACAGAATATTCATGTGTACAAATAGTTTTATTTGCAAGCTGTAACTCACAATATAATAATAAACAATATTACATCTCTTATTTACAAAATATGTACAAATATATTATATTGTTATACAACTTATTTCAACATTAAAAACAACATATAATTATCAGTATCAAAATCTTCATAAAAAAACCAATTATTATTATTATTCCAAAAAATTACGTTTCTTACACTTTTATGCCAATACAAAACCATTGCATTATCAATTTCAGTAAATAGTAAATTATCATTCAGAAACATATTTGAGATAAATTTCAAAGTGAGGTGTGTCAATTAAATATCAGAGAAAACATTAATGCTGCATCTGATTAATTTGGAGCCCAACCAAGGTTTTGTTCCTCGTGTTTTGAAAGTTGGGTATCAAAAGGAAGCACATTATTTCTCATTACCAAATAATGAAACCCATAAGAAAACTGAACTGTATTCAGTTTGGAAGATATTGGTGAAAACCTGAACTATGGTAACCTAAGCTTAAAAATAGTTTAATAAAAACTTTAATTTTACTTCATCATTTTACTTCATATTAACAAAGTAGCCTATACCAAAACGGTTTGGCTTACTTTTCACTGAAATTTAAAATGTAGATACATACTGTATCAAAATAATTGATACCAATTTGCTTTCAGGCTCCAAATAAAGACTATCATATTACAACATGCAACCCAAGGTGACCTTTAAATGACCATCACTACTCTCTAAATGTTAAAGAGTAATGTTCCACTCGTTCAAGGAGTTAAATGAAGGACAATATGTTTCTGAATAGAAACACATTATTAAAGGAGTGAAATGGGATTTTTGATGACAACGTTTCACTCTTTTGATAGTGAAAAAAATACTTTCACACTCATTTTAGAGTGATTTTTTCCACTCAAAAGGGTTGTCCTCCGTTCCACTCATTTTCCACTCGTTTTACATAGAGAGTACATATTTCTGCGTCATTTTAAGTGTATTTGATGCCTTTTTTGAAAATGGCTAGTCAATTTATAACATCTCATACTAATGGGTACCAATCATTTTGATACAATTTGTATAATATGTCTAAAGCTCTAATCTTTCATATGAACTTGAAATTCTATTTTGACTATGATTTTGATAAGTTGTGATACCAGAATAGTAAGCGAATCATTTATCCAACTTTCAATGTTAGTAAAACATACATTCCATTTCCATTTTCTCCACTCTGTCTCTCACCATCTATACCAGAATCGAACCACACTGTGTGACTATTAAGAATCATATTTCTAACAATAATTTTAACGTCCAACAAACGAAACCGTGGACAAATTACATAAAGGGAACATTAACAGACAGTTAAAATAGATGTCTCTATTATAGAGTTTTGAATTAAATAAATGTTTATGCTAAGTTCTTTTCACCGTCTGTTATGGAACCTTGATGGTTGACACCTCATGTGATCAAAGTCTGTCCAGTACCTCCATGCAAACTCCTCTCTGAAGGCAAGAAAAAAAAGGAAATACGAAATTTATTAGCTTTTATCAAGACAAACAGTACATAGCAAGAAACATAAAAGAACATGTTAATTTCCACAGGGCTTAGAAAGAAGACGGATAATTTAGAATCTCTGTTTTTTCTGGGTTTTTTTATAGCAAATTTTAACCGGGGTTATTACAATCCAACAAAACTCTTGTGAGCGCCATGCACATAATATGCAAATAGTTTATGAAAATATTGACTAAGTTCACTTGTTTGCATCAGACACAATTTTCTCCAGTAATTACGTTTAATAGTGCAATGACAACAAATGATGCACAAACATGACTTTAGTTCATTTTGTTATGCGAACTTGTGCTAACTTGAAATGTTAATCAAGGAATCTTAATTCATAACATCTTGTTGTAAAACATGTTAACATTCAGGCCGATTTTTTCTCTCAATAATACCTCCTGGAATATCCTGATGCTGAGCTAAGAAAGCGACTTCGATGAGACTCTAAAATAGCTTAAAATGATATCGCTTCAACTGGAACTGGAACCATTTAGCTACATACCTTTTCAGGTATTTCTGTTTTGAAGGTAGTCTGTTGAAGTTTGTCCAATGTTGTTGCTATGATTATTAACGTTTGGACGAGCACGTTTTGTACCAATCAATGAAAGCTGAAATATTCCCCCAAATGCCCCACATCAAGACAATATGGCTCAAGATAAAAACTGAAGCAAAATTTTAACAAGTATATGAATAAAGGAAACAATGTTACTTACTCTCTAACGTGTCTTTCTGCCGCTGTTGTTTTGCACACGAGACCTTGTTCACACGGGCAGATCGTATCGATGACGTATTCAACACCACCTTCTGGAACGTAACACTTTGCACCAATAGGAAGCTTCGCTTTGCACACGGATTCGCCATGTTGTTTTGCACAGCACATGTCATTTCCACAATCTTTGTCATTCTTGCATCGTGCTCCTGAAATAGGAAAAAATACAAACAAAAAAGAACAAAACGTTAGGTATGGTATTTGAATAATCATTCATGAATGGTCTTAAATTTCCTTTACCTAAAATATATAATGAAATCAATAACAGAGTTCATAAGTAAATGAAAATAAACTCTTATTTCAAATCCCAGAGTATGAGAGATGTTTTAACTGTGATGTTTCAGTGCTAAGCTAGCAGCTTCTTCAGACGGAAAGCTACTATAGGCCTACCACTCAACACTGTCTATTTACTGCCTGCAATATGCACGTAAAAGATAAGGAAACAGTGGTAGAATTTGCTGATGAAGATGTTGTAAACATCTATCAAATTGAATATAAAAAGAGACCCATTCGCAATTCAGATGAGTTTAAATTGTTTCCACCAAGTCCGGGCCAAGTCCAACATGATAACCTATTTTGCATGAAGTTGAAACAATTGCCAACAACACAGTATTTCCCGGAAGCCAAACATTAATCTCTTAAATTGGCGCACCTCAAAGTTTATATTGCACAGATTTACATTTTAAAACTAAAACAGAGACTTATGTCTTTCCTGTAATATTTGAAATGAACAATAATAGTCACCAGAAAAAACTACTTGTCACAGCTATAACAACAAAGCTTGTTCTGGTTAGTCGCCAGCGCAAGTGTAGCAGGAAGACTGTGTTTTATACTTCAGACATGTTTCTTCTTAGAATATTTGCCCCTGGGTAACCTTTAGAAATATTTGCTTTTTCAGTAATATTCGTAAATATTAATTTTATCAAATATTTTCATGAATGAATGATCAATACCAATAAACCATTATATGTCACAAAGTTACTGTTTTCATGTTGTAGGGAATTGTTAAGTAAAGACCATAACTAAAACTGTCAGTCATTCCACGGATCAGTTAATTAATAAGAATCAAAACGCTATTTAACGCTATTTGAATAACAATTGATATATCAAATGACATACGGTACTATGAGAAATGTTAAAATATATGCAACATAATTTAACATACATATGCAAAAAAACTCAATATACAACAGAAAACATGTTGAATAATTTATAGGATCCTTAATAAACTCCCCGCTCCAGTTTAAATTTAATGACCAAAAGAAATACTACAATTTGGTTTAGGATGTTAAAATACGTATAGGTCTAAAATGTATTTTGCAATTTATAGTACGAAAAGATATGTTGAAATAATTTCAAAGTCATCAGATACCTCAAAGTACCAAGAATAACTGGATCTGAAAATAAGTTGTCTGAGATGTCATTAACCCTTTGGCGCCCTCAAGAGGCTGAACTCGAGGGGCAATTAATACCGTTTTTCAAGAGATTATTCGCAGATTTAGCCCTAATAAGGTCCTTAACGTCAACTAGTCTGTTTGCACATTTCAAAAGACAATCAAAACTAATTTGAACGACTCCGAAGAGTTGAAATTGAAGTGTTTTCTATATTTTTTTTTCTCTGCATGCTCAGATTTCTATAAACAGGGTGGTCGTCGTTGTGAGCAATTCTGGCTTTCGACTTGGAGCATATTCTTTACATCGTGTTTACTCCTCCATGTATCGAAGATCACTTTCCAAAAACAAACATCAATTGACCACATCGTGTGCATTAGTTAAATTGGCAGTCAAATAACCATACAAATCCTATAGATTTGTTGATTATTGAACCTGTCTGTCAAGTTAAATGACAGGGGAAAATTGGCATGGGTTCGGCCCGAGGGAGCCAGTGGCAAGACAACATGAGTTTACCGTGGTGTTACCCGGTGAGAGTTTTTTTGGGCCTGTCAGATTTGATGGTAGATGGACTTGTGAACACGACAATGATTACTTTTGACATTTGTTATATGGTTCAAAATTGTAATAAGATTTTATGTTTAGATGTACGCCTGAAGTCTTATTGAATCTATTTTTACACTTGCAGAACAGAAAGAGTGTTACTTTTTCAATTAAACTACAATATCACATATTTTGGTCTTACAGAGCTGAGTTGGAGTTGAAGTTTTAATGAAATGAAATTAAATGAAATGCTTTACTATCCCGAGATACGTTTCTTAGAAGTAAGATCGTTTAAATAATTACTATCTATGGCGAATCGCATCAAAGCCTGTGTTCCACATCTTGGTGATGGTGTATAAAAAACGAATGCATCTTGGACATGTTAAACTTAAAACTTCACCTATACATAATAATAGCGTCAACATGTCAATTGAAAATGCCTCTATAATTGGATAAATACTACCAAGAATTCTAAACCTGCCTCTTCTGAATGTCAGTTATCTCATTTCATACTTGATCAACTTGAAGAGGAGCCAAATTGATGGTGACACCACCTACATGGATGCAGGTGCCATTGGTACTGGAGTCATGCCATTTTCTTCTTATTACCACTTGAGGTATCGCTCAAGTCTATTTAGGACATGATTGGCATGGGCGTTTCAATAGAATTTACCTTAGAAGAGGGCAACATTTTAAACAACTCCCCCTCCCTTTTCCACTTGAAAATCATAACTGCTACATGTTTGAGCTAATTAAAGCCTAATTCATCACTTCGTTCAGAAGGGCTGGACTACCAGCTGACCATCAGCTGGGCCACTATTGGATTTTTTCAAGAGGAATTTGGGTCAAAATGAAATATTATAGTAGGAGAGGCTGGAAGGCAGAATCTGATATTTGTAGTAATTTGTATAATGAAAAGTTTACTAATTCCATAGTATAAATGTGATGGTATTCAGGTAAATATACGTTTGTAGATACGTCATTTCACACCATAAATCTGAAGTTTTACACAGTATGGCTGTACTGAAAATGTCAAAAATATAGCATTGCACCAAAGCAAAAGTCCAGGAAAACAAATCAGTGTAAGTGTAACACTTACATTTAAGTGTAAGTAAAACCAAAAGTGTTTCTCGCCCGGACTTTAAAAAATATTTAGTGAGAGATATGGGGTTCTTATTATTTGTTATTTTTCACATTATTTGTTAACCATTTCTGTGATATATTCCTATTGCAGAAGCTCACCCGGTCATCCCGATTATAGAGGCCCCTATTATGTGTTTGTTATTTCCCCACCACTCTACCCCTACCCTTGAAATGTTGAGTGAAATGTGTTTATAGATGATATAGCCAAGCGCTTATGACTCTCATCTCTTTTTTAAAAAAAACAATGAACTTTACAAAGTTATATAGCCAGCAAATAAGAAAAAATATTTGAAAATCTCTCTAAAAAAGTCGATGAGGACGGGGACGAGAAACACATAGTGTTTGTTATTTTGCCTAAAAAAAGGATTCTTACCTTCAGTTCCTGGCTTAACTTGAGCTTGACATGCCCCGAACCTGCATTCATGAGATTTCAGACAGTGACCATCTCGTCTGCAGGGTTCACCGTCCAATTTGTGGGATCGACAGTCACCATAATGAACATCGCAGTAGCGGCCGCGACCACATGCTTTGTCAGAATGGCAAGGAGGCTGTAAAACAGAAGAGTTAAGAAAATATAAAATGTTAATCCAAAGGCAATTTACTATTTTAAGATCATAAGTTAAAACAATTGGGTCGAATATTTCTTACAAAATTATTGCTTACCAAGTAAGCTGCTGTTACTGTTAGGATAATATATATGTTTACTTTAGCCGTCAAAAAATGCTCTGTTCATGTTGTTTAACATGTTTTAAGAATACTTTGGCATGATGGATGGTATTTGTATTCTTCTGGATGGTGTCGAACGAAACAAACCTAAGTATGGTGGTACGAGTTGGTAACTTATGGGTGGGGGCACACACACAAGTGACACACTTACTTCACGTACACATATTTCTTATTATGTCGGTCAAATGACAAAAATCAAGCGAGCCAACTGACATACTTTACTGTGTACTTGAGTTAAAAAATGAGAGTCAGTTGATCCAATCCAGTAAGTCAGTTGACTCGAATATTATGCCTGTACTAAGTGGGTCACCACACGAATAAAAGTGACACACAAAGTTATCATAACAAACCCACTATTCTCAACATGTTCTAAAGCTTTACTGAAAACGAATTGTTAAAATATGTATTTGGTTTTCAGGAGTGATTAGAAGTGCTGTTTTACATATTGAAAAGGGTAAATGTTGTAGTTCAAAATAATGCACTAACTGGATATGCGACAAGTTTTACTTCCATATCCATGACTTCAGCAACAGATGTACATGAAAGAAAAATGTTTTTAGCCACAATTACAAGAGGCTAAACAATAATTATGCGTGCATTCTCTGCACAATTTCTCTCTTAAGTTACTTTTTAAAAATGCTCTTACTAAACTAAAATCTTCAAAGACACCATTGCAAAATAGTTGCAATACAATCTTGCCCTATATATTTATACAGAAACATGGAAAACATACTTCTGTACGTTTCTGCATGCCAATAAACCTGATAAGATTGTTTAGCGAGATTATTTACATATATAAACTTAAAGGGAATGTCAATTTGCCGAGGAACAAAAATCAAGGTTGGATTCTATGTTTGTCAAAATAGTTAAAATAGTTTATGATATCGCAATAATATTTGCATAAAGCAGTCCTTGCCATTTGCGCTTAGGACGATGTATCTTAAATTGTTACAAGAAAGAACAAACAAGTGTTAATAATATTCAACCATTTAGTACTCCTTAAATCAAAGCAGGCCCAGAGACATTCAGATCATTAACACATTTCCATATTATGCTGGGGGGAAAAGAAGGAAAAAACAGGACACATTTCAAACTATATTTACATATATATTGGACACGCAAAGAAATGATCGTCAAACTATAAAACGCATTCTTGGATATTGCACGCACTTATATGTATATAGTGGAGTTGGATTGAATCCCACACCTCTCAAACGATCGAAGGCTTACCTTTGGCATAAGATCTTGAAAAGCTGCACTGATATCGGGATCATCCTGTAGCATTCCAGAAGGTGGCGTGAAACGGGTATTCCTTGGATGTGATAGCATGTCTTCAGTAACGTCTTCGAATCCTTCTTGCTGTTGCGGGTCAGAGATCGGTGCGCCGAACAGAGACCAGAAGTAGCCATCAACTTCTGACGAAAGCATGGAGAGGATCACGGTTGTGGCGAGGAGGTGATTTACTGGAAGATACATTTTGTTTAGCTCCTAGTTATTCCAAGCAGATGGTCGAAGCAGGAAGTGATTAAGCAGAGAGATGAACTTAGGTATGATGGTCCAAATAATAACACCTTAAAATGATTTTGCTAAATAAATTGAATGCTTTATACTGAATATCCTGGTATACTGAAAGTTATGTACCGGTATGAAACAATTTCACGAAGTGTACTCTGTGATAGTTTGTGAATGAATGAGCAAGAATTGATGTGCTGTCTTATTTCTTATTTTTATACCATGTCTAGAGGTTAGTTGGTTTCCAGCAGCGATTCTCTGTTGGGCCTTAAGGGAGAATTACCCCAGACAAACACCTAAAATTGAATGGCATTTTACAAGTGTGATAACCGTGAAATTGATAAAGATGATTGACAGCGCTCTCCACCAATCACAACCCAGAAATGGCTGCCAATCACGATTTGTGATTGGCTTGTTATGCTTGTTAAACGATTATTGTTGTTCAAGCACAATAGGTGAGGCGTGGTAGTATAACGAGTGCCCCACATCAACTATTGTTTGGCTATTGAATTGCTGACATGTAGACAATGGCGTAACTTAAACAACCTGTCACAAGGACAAAACAAACTCAACATTTCAAACAAGATAGACGTGCGCTGATGGCAGCTCACGGAGTCAAATGTTGTGACTTGTGGTGTAGTAGGGTAGTCACTCAGTCCCGATTTTGTATTCATAGGCCGGATAAGCTGGGGATTTGAGGCGTAAATTTTTGACTAGACAAAATCATAAGGGACCCACAGCGTTCGTTCACTGTTTTAGTTGATAAGTTTTCAAATTCACTGCATGTCATTTTTAGTTGTCAACAATTTATATTTGTACAATGATTTCGGGCATATTTGTGGTAACAGAAATGAAGTGAGCAAAGGGGCGAGGTGGAGCCTGGTTGACGGTAAATTAACGTGCCAACACAAGAGAGCCATGGAAACTCACATGTTTCAAATACAATTATCAACAGTCCTGAACAAATCTTTTATTATCCTTGTTGAATCTTCCTCTGAGAACATATTCCGGGAGTAGGCCTAACTTGTGGCAGGTCCATTTAATATGAAAGGGGTGGGTGGTGAGCCAGAATTGGCCTATGTTAGTTAACGATTTCACACAACTGTTGTATACCATATTGTAGCTCATGATGCCTACGGATTGAAAGGGGACAAATTGAATTTAATTTCTTTTGGGTCTAAGGGGCGCATGGAAGGGATGGGGTCAAGGCTTGGAAGAGATGCCCCATATCACTGGGTGCCGCCTCTGGCACAGTGGCTATAGAGGATAAGCAAGTCATTCATGATCATGAAATGTGAATGTATATGGGCGATTCCGGGCCAACAGGGACATGGAAAAACTGTAAAAATGCTTTCACCCATGTAACTATAAATTCTACTGTAACAAATGTGGTATCAAAAAAGATCAACTTGCTCTTTCATTTGAGCTATTTTACAGATCGATTCATCTCTGCTTCCTGTCAATTTTCCTCAAAAAACATGATTTTGGTCAAATTTTGTG
>JAUMTS010130772.1:0-10045 GCA_032273385.1 Ophiopholis aculeata | reverse complement strand
AGTTGCTGTTTCTATACACATTCTGAACAAAACATTGAAAAGAATTGTGAATTCTGACAGAAATATGAAGAGACTGAAAGATTAGGAGCCAATAATATATACCTTTGAACCAGACGCCCTGGATCACTAACAAGAACTTCACTCTTAACTTTAATACCGAACTCCGGAACACACTTGCAGAAAAACAGCCATCTCTGAGTCCAAGTATATCCAACTACTGCAACGAGTTGCTGTTTCTATACTCATTCTGAACAAAACATTGAAAAGAATTGTGAATTCAGACAGAAATATGGAGAGACTGAAAGATTAGGAGCCAATAATATATACCATTGAGCCAGAAGCCCTGATTCACTTACAAGAACTTCACTCAAACTTTAATACCAAACTCCGGAACACACTTGCAGAAGAACAGCCATCTCCTAGTCAAATTATATTGAACTACTGCAACGAGTTGCTGTTTCTATACAAATTCTGAACAAAACATTGAAAAGAATTGTGAATTCAGACAGAAATATGAAGAGACTGAAAGATTAGGAGCCAATAATATATACCTTTGAACCAGACGCCCTGGGTCACTTACAAGAACTTCACTCAAACTTTAATACCGAACTCCAGAACACACTAGCAGAAAAACAGCCATCTCCAAGTCCAAGTGTTTCGAACTACTGCAACGAGGTTGCTGTTTCTATACACATTCTGGACAAAACATTGAAAAGAACTGTGAATTCATACAGATATATGAAGACACTGGAAGATTAAGAACCAATAATATATACCTTTGAACCAGACGCCCTGGGTCACTTACAAGAACTTCACTCAAACTTTAATACCGAACTCCTGAACACACTTGCAGAAAAACAGTCACCTCCGAGTCCAAGTATATCGAACTACTGCAACGAGTTGCTGTTTCTATACACATTCTGAACAAAACATTGGAAAGAATTGTGAATTCAGACAGAAATTTGGAGAGACTGAAAGATTAGGAGCCAATAATATATACCTTTGAACCAGATGCCCTGGGTCACTTACAAGAACTTCACTTAAACTTTAATACCCAACTCTGGAACACACTCATCTCTGAGTCCAAGTATATCGAACTACTGCAACGAGTTGCTGTTTCTATACACATTCTGAACAAAACATTGAAAAGAATTGTGAATTCAGACAGAAATATTAAGAGACTGAAAGATTAGGAGCCAATAATATATACCTTTGAACCAGTCGCCCTGGGTCACTTACAAGAACTTTACTCAAACTTTAATACCGAACTCCGGAACACACTTGCAGAAAAACAGCCATCTCAGAGTCCAAGTATATTGAACTACTGCATTAGTTGCTGTTTCTATACACATTCTGAACAAAACAATGAAAAGAATTGTGAAATCACACAGAAATATGAAAAGACTTGAAAGATTAGGGGCCAATAATATATACCTTTACTCCAGACGCCCTGGGTCACTTATAAGAACTTCACTTAAACTTTAATACGGAACTCCGGAACACACTAGCAGAAGAACAGCCATCTCTGAGTCCAAGTATATCAAACTACTGCAACAAGTTGCTGTTTCTATGCACATTCTGAACAAAACATTGAAAAGAATTGTGAATTCAGACAGAAATTAAGAGACTGAAAGATTAGGAGCCAATAATATATACCTTTGAACCAGACGCCCTGGGTCACTTACAAGAACTTCACTTAAACTTTAATACCGAACTCCGGAACACACTCATCTCCGAGTCCAAGTATATCGAACTACTGCAACGAGTTACTGTTTCTATACACATTCTGAACAAAACATTGGAAAGAATTGTGAATTCAGGCAGAAATATGAAGAGACTGAAAGATTAGGAGCCAATAATATATACCTTTGAACCAGTCGCCCTGGGTCCAATTTTTTTTATTTTATTGACTTATATATAAATATGTATATATCTTTGGTTTTGTTTTGTTTCTCCAATCGCCAAATGTAGGCAAGGGGGGTATAACCTTAACCTTGATTACCTTAGAGTAACAGTTAATTTCATAGGTCGGGGTGGGGCAAACATGCCAGATTTACCTAAGATGATGCGAGATAGCCTTCACGTACATGGTACGTACCCAACTTTGGTAATTATTCATATGGGTACCAATGATTTCGATAAGGTGTCCAAAATGGGAATGCATCACAGAGCTCTCGATTTGTTTGAGTGGTGCAAACAAGTCATTCCTAACACCGTAGTCATTGTGTCATTACTCCTTCCTATGAGATTCTTCAGTCAGTGGGTAGACCAAAGCAAAGCCGCAAAGGTGCGCAAGGAGGTAAATAAGTCAATAGCCAAACTGGCTCATAAAAATTATATTCGCACTATCAATCATATAAACATCAACCAAAACGATCCAATGTTTTATCATCATGATTTAAAACACCTGTCCGAGTATGGCTACAATACTTTATTAGATACATTCGCTGCCGCTATACGTCATTTAACCGAACTCCAGAACACACTTGCAGAAAAACAGCCATCTCTGAGTCCAAGTATATCAAACTACTGCAACGAGTTGCTGTTTCTATACACATTCTGAACAAAACATTGAAAAGAATTGTGAATTCAGACAGAAATATTAAGAGACTGAAAGATTAGGAGCCAATAATATATACCTTTGAACCAGTCGCCCTGGGTCACTTACAAGAACTTTACTCAAACTTTAATACCGAACTCCGGAACACACTTGCAGAAAAACAGCCATCTCAGAGTCCAAGTATATTGAACTACTGCATTAGTTGCTGTTTCTATACACATTCTGAACAAAACAATGAAAAGAATTGTGAAATCACACAGAAATATGAAAAGACTTGAAAGATTAGGGGCCAATAATATATACCTTTACTCCAGACGCCCTGGGTCACTTATAAGAACTTCACTTAAACTTTAATACGGAACTCCGGAACACACTAGCAGAAGAACAGCCATCTCTGAGTCCAAGTATATCAAACTACTGCAACAAGTTGCTGTTTCTATGCACATTCTGAACAAAACATTGAAAAGAATTGTGAATTCAGACAGAAATTAAGAGACTGAAAGATTAGGAGCCAATAATATATACCTTTGAACCAGACGCCCTGGGTCACTTACAAGAACTTCACTTAAACTTTAACATCAAACTCCGGAACACACTTACAGAAAAACAGCCATCTCCAAGTCCAAATATATCAAACTACTGCAACGAGTTGCTGTTTATATACACATTCTGAACAAAACATTGAAAGGAATTGTGAATTCAGACGGAAATATAACAAGAGACTGATAGATTAGGATACGGGAAACATAAACTCCATTCAGGAGGATTTGAAAGATGATTAGGAATTTCTGAAAAAATTCCTGGAAACAACTGTATTAAAGTTTAAAAAAAAATAAAACCAAGACAATGTTCCTGATCAAAACCTTACAGAAACGGATGGCCATATTTTGGACTTATGTAAAACGTATACATGTCTTGTTGAATTTTTGACAAATGTGGCACAAGATTCAGATAGATTAGAAGATTTTGCTTATGGTCGCATCAACTTTTTTAATGATGAACACATTGATAAGGATGAACTTTATGATGCTGTGTTAAGTCCATGACAATATGATGAAATTGAATTATCCATGCTGCGAGACAATTTGCTCACTTTATTACAATAATCGACTAATTACCAAATTTCATGTTATGAACGACTATGAAGACAAGAGACAGGCTACAATATCCGAGTCTCTTCATACAGTTTATACTTAGCTATTTCAAACAAGTGGACATATTTGAATTCAGAAGCCAGTACTAATAAGAAATTTGAAACTATCAAAAGACAAATTAGATTTTGTTGAAAAGTTCTGAACCAATTTATGGAAGGTGATAAAGGTTTTACCTTCACGACATTAATCCCAGGCTCCTAAAAAAGAGTAAACAAACCAATGGCTGATATGACTTCTTATCATCTTTAACTTATTAATGCAGCAAAGAGTGTCGCTGAGGCTGTTCAGGACCCCAGATAAAGATATTTTAACAGTTCCCCTTTTAGTTGACAAGAAAGTCAAACATATTTGGACAACTGATGATGGGGACCAAGCTTACATTGGGACTATCATCAGCCAAGTGTGAGGGTTCCCATTGTGGATTAATATTACGTTTGAGATTGATTCAAAGGTGTTTTGGTGACTTGTTAGTTGAAAGATGAAAGACGTCGCTCTGATCAATCAGTTGCAGCAGCCCTTTGAGGAGACAACCCACCAAGAAAGGTTGATGTAAACATCAAGAACGCCATTATAGGTAAGAATTTGGAGTCAACAAATTTGAAATTACTACTAGTATAGTAATACTTTCTACAAGATAGTAACAAAATGCTGTTAAAAACTATGTATCCACTAAAAAGCCTGAAGTAAAATGCAAGTTCTCTAATTTGACTGCACAAGTTAAATTAAACCTAAGCTCCTTAAAAACTTTAAATATAAATAGTAGAAGGTCTATGTTTTGAGTATAAATAGTAGAATGTCTATGTTTTGACAAAAGACATGCCAAAGCGAATAATACAGGGTTGGCTGTGTTAAATCACCTTTCTGAACAATAATAATATGATTTTTTTGTTAGCTAGCATCGACTTTTTAAATTTGCTCACTTGCTAACATCAGGAGGGTGTAGAGGATCACTTGTGGGTATCAAAATAACTTATTTAAAAGTTTTAAGAAATCGCCAACCCTGAATAAATGTGAACATTGCAGTTTTTCTCGCGTGTCAAATCACACAATGCGTTTGCTGAGGTCAATAGTTCAAACTGCTAAACTTCCTTTAAATTCAGTTTCATTTTTTCTTTTCAGCCTACATTGTAAAATCATGTGACGGCATCAGCGTTGCTCAAGTCAAGGTTGCACTCCGGAATAAGTTTACCGGATTGAAGTATTATTCAAAATATCATAATGTAAGTGAGTTAATTGTTTCCTCTTAGTCTTAGTATTCCAAAAAAATAGGAAAATGTATGTGCAGTTACCGCAGTATACTATTCCACATACTCATATTGAGTATTAGAATGCAATATTACACGGCGCAAGCGCAAATGTGAAACAATCCCACCCTTATCAGGGACTTACCCTGACATACTAAGTGAGCATACAAATACCTGGTTTTACAACATAAAATACAACAATAATTGGGTTATGTGAGGTTCAGTGACCTCTTACATATGTATGTAGTTTTTTGATTTTGATTGATGCACTGAATAGTACATTTCTGATATTATTTCATAGACCCCGTAAAGCAAGAGGCATGTAAACTGAAGAAAGCAAAAAGTCAAGGTAGGTTCACTAAATCAGTAAAGTACCTCCAAAGGCGCAGGCTATATTAACTGTGTGTGCAAAGGCAGCAATGCCTTGAACTGCGTAACGACTGCATGCAAATCATAAATTTAAGCTAGTCCACTGTCACAACGAAGTGAGTATTATTAAACATGAATAGGCATGGTCACACGGTCCTGATTAGTTTGCTGTTAGCTAACATCGCTGTTAGTTCGCTGTTAGTGACCGTATAGACGTTCTCGCTGTTAAGCTTACCACGAAAAAAACTTGTGGTTACTAACAATAAGAAATCTTATGGTTAGTGCACCGGCCTTTGCTGTTAGTGGCCGTGCTAACCACAAACTCGCTGTTAGGCATGACCTCTTGACAACCTTAGTACTCCAACTTCCGGGTTATTTGATTACCTGTTACCGATATACTGCAGACCGTGCAGTCGAGCACAATACAAACAATTTCTTGTGTTCTTAATAACTAAATCAAGAAAATACAGAGAATAAATTTTGAATAAGAACTGTTTTATTTGTACTGACTTGACTCATTAATTTTGTGAGTAAATTAAAAGAACTTTGTTTAATTTTATTCCTTCAGACTTGTCTACACCACAGCGGCCTCAAAGCAGTGATAATAGTTTATGCTGCAACAACCTGTTTCCACCAAAACCCAGTGATGACACTGACTTCCTTGGTCCAGCAATCAACCCTGGTAAGCCTTGTCCAAATTAAGGAAAACTAACTTTGCAACCCTGGTAATTAAGCCTTGTCCAAATTAAGGAAAACTAACTTTGCAATTTCTGGTTGTCCGTGCAAAGCTTTTGGATGTCTGAAAATTATATAGTGACTTTTATTTTGGTTGTACTGGGCGAACACAACCAAAATGTTGAACGCTGCTTGGAAGTCTCTGTTTTGTATCAGCGTTTATTCCATAAGGCAATAAAAACACCTGTTTTGCAGGCCTGACAGACCTAAATTTTGAGTTTATTATAGATTTAAATCAATTTTTTTGTGCCAAATGCATGTAAATTTGCATTTCTTTTAGCTGGAAACGTTTCAAAGAATTTACAAAAAGTTTCAGATTTTGTAGACATTTTAGGGTTAAAACAAATATTGATTTTCACTAAAATCATTTCAACTCGTCTATAAAACATAGCATGGTTGTGTAACTTATGCATATGAAGTAGCTAATTATGACCCTCCATGAAAGTTATTGGGTCAGAGGTCAAACCGGGGTCACGTAGGTACAAATATTGATTTTCACTTAAATCGTTTCAACTCTGTACTTGACCATGTATTATGCTCTCGATATAGAGTTAACTATTTATTGTATATTTATTTGTATAAATATTAATTTATTAAATAAACAAACAAATGAATAAATAATCGATTGATTGATTGATTTACTTCCTGTAAATCTGTTCTTGTACTACTATCAATTGTCTGACTGACACCCTCTGGGCCAGAGTAAGACGTTAGAGAACAAACCAAAACATGAATGCAAGGAAACAAACCTAAACATGAAAGTAAGGAAACAAACCGAGACATGAAAGTAAGGAAACACACCTAAACATGGATGGAATGAAACAAACCAAAACATGGATGTAAGGATGTTAACAAACCCAAAACATGAATGTAAGGGAACAAACCAAAAGATGAATGTAAGGAAAAAAAACCTGAACATGGATGTAATGAAAGAAACCAAAACATTGCGGTCACACTAAAACATGAATGTAAGGGAACAAACCAAAACATGAATGTAAGGAAACAGACCAAAACATTAATGTAAGGGAAACACATGTTACAGACGCTATGGCGCCAGTCTGAACCCATGTATTGTCTAGTGGCTTAACATAATGCAAGAGTTGACCAATTGGAACATTTCAGTTCCGTCTGTGATGATTACAAAATTGCTTTAAAGGTGCATTCAGTGATTTTGGAAAAATTAAGTTTTAGCAAACAATCCAAAACATCCATGAAGCTTAAGAAAACAAACCAAACACTGACAAAACATCAATGTAAAGGAAAAAACCAAAACATGCAAATAAGGAAACAGACAAAAACCAAACATCCCTGTGAGGTTGATTCCGTGATGAACGGTCGCATTTTGTCAGAGCTCTGCAAACTACCGGGAAATTATGGATAACCCTTCATCAAATTTCTTTGAACTTGGACGGCAACTTGCAACAGAATTGAGTGCATTGGATATCCAGCACTGACTACCCATTTGGACGCTTAAAGAGACCAAAATTATTTTTGGATATCACATTGGCAAAACCGGCGTTCAATTTTCCCGCGGAAAATCATGTAAACAAAAAGACCAGTGTTGCACAACCAAGCAGTTACGTGAACCGTGTATCTGGGCGTAGAAGCCAGGAATATAAATCGACTTCTAAACCAGCATCACAACCGACAGCTTTCGGTAAAGTAAATGACACTGGAAAAGAATGGAAGAAGAAGAAAAGAAAATCGCCGGCTACCAGGAAAAGAGATCAGCAAAGGTTGGAAAGGGGGAAAGAGAATAGGAAACATAAAAACTCAATCTCACATAAAACTGAGCCTGAGCAATGTAAACCATCATCTCCACCGTTATCTGCACCAATTGAAAAGACAAACTGTCAAACAATTGACAAATCAATACACATCCAAGATCATTATGAAGTGCTAAAGTGTAGTGGATTCAAAACCATGTTTAAATGTTGCTTCGGACTTTCCAGCATCATCATCACAGTCTTGCTCATGTCCCAATACTGGGGATGAAACACAGCAGGAAATTTCATCTACTAATACCAGTCAGTGTAAAACTTCAAATTCGCGTGAACTCTGTGAAATATTAAGACCGTAAAATCCGTCTCAGTGTGAATCATTACAAAAATGTATCTCGATGCAAAAACCAAGTACCACTTTTTCCGTCAGTAATGACTTGGATGAGGAAGAAGAAGATCTCCATTGTTCTAACTTGGATTGTGCAATTCGCGAGTCAGAGCTCGGTGGTTGCAAATTGATGAGATGTACTAAGTATTCTACGAAGTTGTATTGCAGCAAAACCTACCAGTCAAAACATTGGCGAATACATCGCTCCTCTTGCGTCAAGATTAAGCAATTATTGATTTGCCTCATCTCAAATGTAACTCTGTAAATAACTTTGTAAATTGCTGTATATATTTTTTTGTTTTGCCACATGTATTATCAGGCCTGTGTATTATACGCACCATTAACTTTGAATTTTGTGGATCAGTTTGTAGTGCAATTTGCCTGCAAATCAATTATTGTTGTTTTTCGCTCTGTTGTAATAAACCATATTGATTGTGTTATAAATTCGTCACACGTGACTCGCCCGCGAATTTTGACTTTCTTTGATAGAAATTCAGCGCTTTTTATTGTGCAACTTTTTCGTTGGAACTTTAACGCTATTTTAGTGGTGCGCCTGAAACAAGAGGCGGGGAACTCCTACACACAACTACTACAATGTAAGGGTGCAAACTTAACATTGGTGTTAGGGGACAAACCCAAAAGATGAATGTAAAGGAACAAACTAAAATATCAATGTAAGGAAACTAACCAAAACATCAATCTAAGGGTGCAAACCTAAACATTGATGTTAGGGTACAAACCAGGGGTACGCACCCCGTTAGCTCCGCCTCTTAGATCCCTCTTTAAACAGCGTTCTATACGGAAAAGGGATCCAACAAGGCCGCTTTTCCCGGTAGTTGCTAACGAATGACATCAGTGTTCTTTATTGACTGGGCCCCAAAGCATACATCAAGTTGCCTAACTTTACCACAACTAATTATGATGTAATTAATTACGAGATGCGGGTCACACAGGATTTTTACTGCAATATTTTCAACTTTACTATAGTAAATGCGATGTCGTAATTACGAGATGAGATCACACATGGTTTGTTCCACATCATTTTCAACTGAACTAAACGATACATGTACTAAATGATGAGATGCGGTCACACAGAGTTTTAAGTTTTTAACTGCATTATTTTCAACTTATTACAATAAATCCAACTCAATGATGAAAATTCTCATCTCATCGTTCATTTTTTTCAAATGCAACGCCGACCCAATTGTAATAAATATGCGCACATGAATTATGACAGGCCATTTACTAAAGTCCTAATTTGTGTGTCCCCCAGCCTGAGTCACTGTTTCAGAATCATGTGTATACAAGCAAGCAATAAATACTTTGTGAATTAGTTGTGACAAAGTTAGGCATATTGATGTATGTTTTCCCAGGGCTTCATTTATAAGGAGCGTGAGACTCTGTGAGTGACCCCACTCCGATCTCCTTCACTGGTTCTTCGTAGCTCGTTATAATAGTTCCCCTCTATTTACATCAGCATTACAGTATATTTGTAAATTCTCCTTGTGCTCTCCTTGAAAGCTCCAAGAGAGCTTTTTAAATTTAGGCTTTAGTCTGAAGGCCATATAAAAAATAATAAATAAAAAGCCCCCTTCCTCCTATTTTTCGAAAACTTGTTCGAGAAGCATATTTTATTTTTTACTTTGCCTAATTGTCCCGCTTATTGTATGCTAGCTTTGAAGGATGCTAAACAGTTGGTGACACTGTTTGGAACAGTTGAAAACCAAATTACGTTTTCCTTTTGCCTCTTGCCCTGTGGTTTAATTTTTGTGATTACTTTTCTTTTCTAAATTGCACTTAAAGGTATTAGCCACGATCGTGATTTTTCAAAGTACACTTGCCATGCAACATGCCATTTTTGTTATACGTATAGA
>JAUMTS010130661.1:0-10046 GCA_032273385.1 Ophiopholis aculeata | reverse complement strand
TATCTCAAAACATGGAAAACCGCTAAAAGTGTAACAAGAATAAGCGTAACTCAATAACCAAACATAGTATCAACGTGATATTTGGTATGAATACTAAGCATAAGTAGGCGAATGCAACCATGAAGCTGTTTTTTTTCTACTTTGTTTTCAAATTTGAATTATGGTGTAAAATTACCTGATTGGTCGGTTCCTGGATATCATGGCACCGTATAAAACATAGGGCTTTTATGGTTTTCTCCGCATTGTTCCCATATATACTTTGCGTAAATTTGTTGACCGTGACTTATTTGTTTTTTAGTTACGTTTGTTCTTGTGTTTAGCCATTCAGATGGCTTGTGTGGTTACCATGGCAACCATATCAACACAACACGTGTCGTTTGAAACGTCTTGACCTAAGCTTTGATGTGATATATAACACTATGGGGTAAGCCCACGGGAACATTGAGATAATTGGTCTCAAAAGTTGGTGCCAAACAAGGTAGACTTCTTTTTTAAGAGAAAGTGAAACTCATCCTACTTCCCCATCATCGCAAAGAAAACACATTCGATCATGATAAGGCAAGTTCTCTCTCTGCCCGTTTCAACTCGAAAACAATGACTAGCACATCTTAATCTTGCCAAAGCAGATATAAAACATCCTTAAGCACATCTAAATAATGCTTAGAAATACGCAAGTTCTTGAATTCACGATACACATTTAGACGACCATTAAATATTACAAAAGCAACCTAGTCTTGATGAAAGTCAACCTTTTATAGGTTAATTAAATGGAAAGAGGACACTCTCTTTTGGGGTGAGCTCAAATTCGTAACACTAGTAATGATTTTCTTTGAATCTCTATTAATATATTGATGAATGGCAACCTCATCTGATGAGAGGGAATACCTGTACAGTACCTAATGGCTGCTTTTACGGTTCAGTTCCTCAATAATGTACCTACAAGTTTATTGAAAAAACCTACGGCCACATATGACATTGCCTATGTTTTCTAACAAATCGATGAGTCAGTGGAATTGTTAGCAATTTGACATTTAATTAACCTCAGGTGATCCTTGCCTGATCTTTGAACAAATCAATGATATTCGTTTTGGCCGAAGATTATGTTGACCAGATTTGGCGGTAATAGGGTGTTCCTAAGCATTGTTACCTCTAGGTAGACTTTGAGACACAATTAAGGTGATCTTTGATCCCATCAATACATGTTGATCTAGTCAACGGTTTTCTGACCAAATGTGGTATCAACAGAGTGTCCTAATCAACTTGATAACTAGTTGACTTCGAATGAACCATAACTGGCCTTTGACTCTAGAAGTGTATTTGGATTTGGTGAGGGGTTGCTTTGACTAAATTAGGTTTTAAAAGGGCATCAGACAGACATAAAGTTGAGTAAAGTCTCATCCTGAAAATAGTTTAGGCGAAACAAAAACTACCTTTAAGCAAGGGCTTGATAGCATTGTCACGTTTTTAGCTAGTATGAAGCACGCTTTTACTTTCTGTCATAAAATGTTGATTTGTCAAATTGGATTGCTATGAAACACATACTATTTTACAAAACTAGGTATTGGATTTGCCCTAAAAAATCAGACTATATTCAACATGTTTGACACTCAAAATATACTAACATTATATTTTTCATTACGTTTGAAGTTTTTGAGCGACCCTTTGGGTAGAAAAATAGATTGGTTGAAGTGACTATTTTGCCAGAGTTTGAATTTGTTCCCGTTACCACATGACGTAAGTTCTCAGAGAACAAAGTATTACAGTATATTTAACAGGTAAAGAATTTTTAGAATTGAGGTAAAGCAAGGTCAAGAACGAGGAAACTTCAGCAATCTTGTTTATTATTTGCTTTGCATAGAATAAGTTATTTTTAACTATAGCAGCGATGTAAGGGTTCTGACATGTACTTTGAGAGCTTGTTGTATTTCCACACCTTTCCAGTAAAGGCTGGAATGCGCAGCTGTGACTCTTAATGTTAAATATGAAAGATATAACACATTTGTATCATGTCTGGTATAAATGTTTTCTCATGAATAGTTGATCATATATGTAATTACTAAAATTGGTTTAAACACATCTTAGACTCTGAAAAAGAAGCATATCACTATTATATCTGTTTTGTTGTAACAACCACGAATACCGTAAAAATGAAGAAACCAGAAAACATTAGGCGGCATTCACAGACTCTATTATTGCAATATGGTGTTGAGTGAAGAGTCATGTAGTAACGAGAATAATGCATCGATATGTTAGGTAATCCCCGATGGACACAGAATATGGGCTACCTGTATGTTATTTTATTTAGATATCAGAACAATGTATAAATAATATAGAAGCAGTAGTAAAGCCTTGAATTTTAAAAATTTAATATTTACGTTGTATGAATTATTGACCACATCCGTCTTTAACTGACATGTGGCTTTTTGGCTGCTAATGTTGTAATCGGTACTTATAAGGTGGGCTTTGGAAGAGGCAATGAAAATAGGGTAAATAATCCCAACGATTTACATTAAATCAATTCTCAAAATAGAAAGTAATTACTTTTTTCATATATGCGGAAGTACTGTAGATAAACCCTGTGATAAACGCGAACATCAACAACAAATATTTGTGTTTCATGTAATGGAAATCAACTTTCAATCACGTTTAAAACAAACATCTTGCACATCAATACCAAATATGTGACAAACGTACAATGAAGTAGACAATAACTGATTTTGTTATGAATCAAATATATAGCAATGAGCTACATAGATATATACGATCACTCAATATGCCACAATGCCTTTGAGAGTACTATCATGACGTGTCTCGTAAATGTAAAACGTAGTTATATTAATCAAACAAAACAAATTACACAAAACTATTTCGTATTTGTGTGGAGGCAGAAATGTTGGTGAGGAAACTTCAGACGCAAAAATATTGCGTTTTCTTTCTTGGTTGAAGATAAATTCTATTCTACAGACTTGTTTAGATTTTAATCTTTAAAAAACTTGCCATTAGATATTTATATTACATGTAGAACAGCTGTAGAAGAATAAATAAACAACGAATCTTTGAAAACAAATGAAGAAAACAATATCCTTTCATATATATGCTAGTGCAAATAAAGCAACAGATAGTAAAATATAGAAGAAAAAACAAAAAAACTGATTAGCCATTTTTTTGGTATTGTTACGCCAAAGGATCAGTTGAAAAATGAAACTTTAATTTATACTCATCTTATTCAGGAACTTATCTTTGTACATAGCATCAATAATTATTTGGTATAACGTCTTTGCCCTTAAAGTTTTAACTGGAATTTCAGCACCATTTACTGGAAACATCGAAGGTGACCATCACACGAAATGTTTAACCTAGCTAGTATTTTTTTGCACTGATTGTTCTCCCATAGTTTTTCCGTATGTTAATAATAACTAGAAGCCCGGGAGATTGTGAAAAAAGGGGATTAATGTATTGATTCTTTTTTAGCTTTTGTATATCTTTGATTTTACACAATTTTTACTGTTTTTACATAATACCTAGTTTTAAGGCACGAAAAAAACAAATGGCGCTTGTCATTATACCGATTGCAAAAATATGAAAATATATATTTTTTTACAACGTGGTTGTCACTCGATATAAACGTAAAGCATAGTTTCCCTATCGTTTTCAATACTTTAGAGGCCTTTGGGATTGACAAATACATTGATTGCTCTTCAAAGTGACTATTCTGCCAGAATAGATATTGTGTTCCTGTAAACGCATGACACATGTACCTAGGGAACCAAGTAATTTAGTAAAATAGGCAGTTGGAAAACTTTAAGAATGTAGGTCAAACAGATACTAATGAATGTGACTATATAATTGAATACCTACAATTGATATTGTTTGCTATGTGTAGCGGAATTTGAGTTATGGTGACATATCTTGTTTATATTATATGACTTGCATGGGTGACTGTAGATGTGACATGCCAATTTATTAACAACTACAGAAGCTGCAAATTATGTCAGGGCTTTTCACTCGAATGTACCTTGAGAGCTCGTTATATTTCCGCTCGTTCTTCGTTATGGATTGAAGATGTTGTAATATTTAATATAAAATATGAAAGATTTCAATTTAAAATTGTGATGCCGCATTTTGATATGTGTTAACAATTGTAACTGTTCCAATACTTGGTCTAACAGAATTTATATTTAAAAGAAGGTTATGGCATTCAGTTTGAATAACTAATTAATCACAAGGACACTTCATTGCAATATTTATATTACTAACAATCTGAACAGAATGATAAATTTAGCCATACTTCTGTCTGTCAAATCAATCTTTACAGATGTGCAAGATAACTCACTTGTCAAAGCAGTGTGAACGGAAGTATTAACAGCAAGTTTCATTCAACAAAGCAAAAAAAAAACAATGCAAAACAAATTTCAAATAGAGTTGGCGCAACGATACACCTATTGTGATGTTTTATTTGTGATTATGAAGGCGAGTACATGCATTATCTGTTCAATACTTAAATTAAATGAAACGATACCACCAGAGCGATGAATAACATATTTGTGTACAAAAGACTTATAACTAATTGGTTACATACTAGACCGACATTTTGACATATCCAATATATTGTCAAATAATTAATCAATTATTTGTTAACGAATCGGATACAATGACACTTAGTGATACGTATGTGACTTGATTGAGAGCAAGTTTTTGATTTTAATGTTCTGACAAATTGAACGCGAAATTTCCCTTTTTTTTTGAAAAATAATTTGAATGTTTGGTTGTAAAGTGTGAGCGATAGTTATGCTAAATTAATGTTCTTCTTAGATAAAGAATTTGTATTTTGTGGACCAAATAATTTAATGAGACACAAAACGTTAAGTCTTTTTTAAAGAGGTTTGGAGGTTGAAATGTTCACATTTATTGGTATTCATTTGTTCTATTTGTCATGCTCGGTATAAGCTGATTAGAAAGTGACGAAAGAGTTTCTTGACATCGTAACACATGATCTATCGTTACTTTTTATGAGTTGTCCTTTGGCATATTAAATGAAAAAGATTGGATAAGGCAAGTTACCTGAGGAGATTAAGTCCATGCAAAGTAACTTTGCCAAATATTGACAAATTTACAGCCCTGCACTATATCTATATTAGTTTTAGCTGTTGCAGAATTCCCTCTGTGACGTTGTGTCTACAGGCACATTTAATCTTCACAAGTTGAGACTTTTCACGTTCAAAGTCGATTCCAAACATCGGTTTTCTATCTTGGAAGGCAAATAAGAGAATCTTATGACATCATAACCTAGTGTTAGAAAACTCTCATAAATGGAAAACAAAATCGTTCAAAATAAAGCAAAAACTGCCGTTTATGGGAGCATACATTATTTTGGTCAAACTTTTAATTGAAACAGCTGAAACTGTCAAATGTTACAAAGATCTTTTTGGTGGAACCACAAAGGTTTTTCGACAGTTGCTTCAAAACCTATTGATGTTGCATGGATGAATCTATCTCTCAATATAGTGAGTGACTCTTATGCTATTTCAGAATTCAATACCCACAGAAATTATTGTAATCAACAAATGGACACAAATCATACCATGCCGTTTGATGAGAAGTACCATACATGATACATAATTGGCGCACTATCCAAATTATCACTAACAATCACGGATTCCCCTTGTGGACTTAATATTCCTAAGTAAAGCACATGACATCTGTTCATACTTTCAGATGCATACAGTGTATATCGGTGCGCACAGATCATTCCACGCATTTTGATGAGAAGTACCATACGTAATTTGCACACTATACAAATTAGCTCTAGTCATCGCGGATTCCCCATATCCCCATATATTTCAAAAGTTGAAGAACCTTTGAACAGCTGTTTATCAGGAGAAAAAAATATTTTTTCCCCTGTTTTAGCCCTTTCATGTTATAGACATTGGTGCTCGTTTCATTGTTTTATTGAATAAGCATAGTATCATTGTTTTCTACAATGAAAGCCTGTTATTGCTTTTAAATTATATATTAAATTTTGGTTTCTTGAATTTATTTTGTGTGTACTAACATAGTTTGTGCCGTGATTTTTTTATTTTCATATAGAATTTTCTCTAACAGAACGAACGCCAAAGTTGCTGTCTTATACTATGCGATGGTCCATCATTTCTGGTGCGTGGCGGTTGCTACGCTCAAGTACATATGTGTTTTAGAAGATGTATGTTCTCAAAAAAACCAAAGAAGCTTATATCATGATTAATAAGGGATTCCGCAGAAGAATACAAATCTCAGCAAATTAACATATTTTTCTCTGACTACTGTTAAAGTAGTTTTAGAAGTTTCATACAGTCATCTTTAGTACACTATCTAAATTAGGTTTAGCGATTACAAATTCCACTTCTAGATTATATATCCACAAGCACATTTAATCTGCACATGCTTTTCAGATGTTTTTGGCTCAAATGACATTTGTTATATTAACACCCAGAAGCCAATCCAAACCTTTGGATTTTTTCATCTTCAGGGAACACACATTTCAGACGAATAGATACACCTCTGCATTTTGGATTTGCCTTGCTACTCTTACGTTAAGATACCATATGGAGACATGACTGACTATAACCATATAATTAGTGGAAGACATTAAGCTCTTAAACGTTTTCAAAATAACTGCTTGATCCTCTTAATGCTTTCAATGCGGAAAATGCGTTTTATTGTAATATTGCATCGATTGATTTGCGATTGGGTCGCAATGTCACTAAAATTTGTGGTGAGTCCACTTTTTGGTTCATTATTTTCGTCTTGTCTAACGCAATTGTTGTTCTATTGGCCGGTGTAGAAATGTAGAAAATTCAACACACTTGTTATTAGTAAAGTTACATACCAGTTACTATACTTTCTGGTTTCTTTTCTTTTTCTCGATGGTGTAGTTGAAGCAGAACCCCTCCCTCCAATACAACTCAATGTTAATAATTGTCACTACATTATTTGATAAACAATAAAGCAAATCAAAAAAGAAGTTCACAGATCAAGAAAACGCAGGTTTTAATTTCAAAGTTGAATATAAGACTGTCGACTCTTGTATTTTTAGAAGTGAAATAGACCATATAAGTTGGTCGCAGTAAAAGTGTTTAGGTAAAAGAATGTTAAATTTAATTTTATTACAAGGTCTTCAATGGTCTGTTTAATAACGTAGTACGATAAACAATCTATTGTATTAAAAAATAGAGGAGAACACGTTTGTTATATATCAAAACAATATTTTAACTGATTGACTATTAGCTTTCTTGTCAGCAGTGTGTTTCATTTTATTAAGCATGCTTATATTTGATGAACTACTTGTTTTGATTTGTATTGCTCCACCAGTGTTATTCAAGAAACTTAGATATGATGAACATGTACGAAAATGCAACCTGCTAACGTTATTTAAATAGCAGAAAAACTTTAAAGAGCAAAAAGCGGAGGTACACATCGTTGGTTTAAGTAGACATCGATGGTCATACATATTACCGCTATACATATCTAAGAGGGTTTTTTTGTAATGGTAACACGTTGCACATTTAAAGTCAACGGAAATGGTAATACAAAATGCAAACTCAGTGTATGAGTCTAAAGGTGGCAATCTATTTAGATTAAAGCAGTGAAACACTTCTATGTCAATACATTAGTATTAATATCTAAAAATATTTGAATTGCAAAATAAACCCCTGTTGGTAACATATACGAATTTCGATTGTGTAGTTGTTATGTTTGATCCCTGCCTATCTGTTCTGCTCTGATTGGATTTATTAAATAATGTATTTTCAAAATGCAATAAAATTATCATGAAAACGTTGTTTCTACCCTACCATCAATGATCAGAGGATTGTAGAGGAACATAGGGATTAGGAAAGTGACAGTAGTATTGACAACTGCCTCAAGTCTAATCCATAATGCATGAAATGGATAATACTTCAGTTTATCATAAATTCTTTAAAAACGTACCACTTTTATCAATTTTGCCAACAGGGTATTTCAACTGATCTATAAATTAAACATACTGAATTATTTGTTATATAACACACTGGGTAAATAAAGGGCAAACATACATTTTCTGATTTTAAATTTAGATTCCAAACGATAATGCGATAGGTATCGTTTCATATAAAATTGAATTTTCTTTCTTTCCCTTGTAAGGATGCAAGACAAATAAAAAAACGCTTGAAGATGTTTTGAAATATATTTTGTGATGTAAATTCTGTTAATTTATTGATGTTTTACCTCATTTTAAAACGCTATTATTCAGTGAAATATTGCTTATATGTCATAATATTGATTTTGTCCTTTTTGTGTTGCTTCAACTGGCTTGAAGTGTTTTGGTACTAACTGATACTAAAAGTACAAATAAATTTTATATGGCTTGTGGGAGGGATATTTACATTATCTATCCACTTAAACAGAACGAAGACAACTTTGATCTGATTTGTTTAAGACCACATGCAGATAATTTTAGAATACTATTATAATATGCGAGCCACTGGTAATGGTGTGTTTAGTTTGTCTGTAAAATAAAGTAATAATTATATCCGGTGCGTGAGTTGTCATTATACTTAGATAAATTTCATGTGTTTTCATGAGATTGCTGCTGTCAAAAAATATCTAACCAGCTAAAAGCATGACTTGTTTTTATGAAGGTACCTGAAGAGAATAAAATATCAAATAATAAACAAACTCCAATTACCGTATTACTTGAAGCACCACGTAGTGTACATTTGCGCATTATCTAAATTAGCTTTGGCCATTGCAAATTCTCCTTGTGGATTATGTATCCTTAGGCACATTTAATCTGCACATACTTGTTTTCTATCTTGCGTGTAGCTTTCAACTAACAAAACAAAAATACTCATTTTAGATAAACAACTTTGCTGTGTTTTTTTTCTCGTCGCTTATTATATAAGATCGAAATAAGCCCGAATTTCAAAATAACATTTATAAAAGATAAAGTTGCCCATTTTACAGCATTCAACATGTTTCTTCTCTCGATCCTTGTTGACCAAACTTTGATAACATTTATTCAAAAAAACATATTGATGTTTGACTGCCAATATTTCTTAACATTTGTTGTGATTGAAAGGAATGATATCAATTCATTTTTCAATATTAACCTCCTGTTTAGGTTATTTACCTCTTACTGCACTCTATGAAGGCAGCAACCCGGAGACTTTGACTGTAGTTGTTTTGCTTTCTTTTATTTTCAAGGCTTGCACAGTTAAAAACAATCGTTATTTGAGAGTTCAAGGTATTAAATGTACCAGTTTCAATATGACATAAAAACTATAATTCTGAAGGATTTGTACATGCAATGGAATAACAATCTTCAAAAGTTGAACAACCTATATGAGTAGCTTTCTATTCGAAGATCGACTTTGCGTTGAATATTACTTTAATAAGTCCTTTTTGATTTACAACCCGTGTAACAACAGATCTAGTGCAAACGACAAGTGGCAGGATAAACCTTCATTTAAATCGTTGACGTGACTCTTTAATTTAAGAGTCACCCATTTCTTGTTAACAGCTTTAAGTGTGATACAATGAGGTGTACGGCGATGTATTGAACATGATTTATTGATCATTCAAATCCTGTTTCGATCATCCCAGCGTTCATACCTACTTCTAGTCAGCGGTGACGGCACCTTTAAATCCACCAATGCTTGCCATACCGAACGCAATACACAAGTGACTGAACGTTAGACTTACAGACAGATCAAAATCATTTTTTTTTTTGAAAGCAGTTATGATATTTTCTTTTTTAATATGAGTAATAACACAGATTCGCACAAAAATAAGATAATCACAATATTGAAGCTCACATAGTTTATAACATTTAGGAGAAGTATTTTCTTTTAAGGAATTATCATGCATTATTGTGGCAAAGTACATGTTTGTTTATATGGTATTGTAGCCTATTGTTAATATTAATTGTTACGATATATTTTTTGTTCAATCATTGATCAATGATATTTAATATCTTGTTGGAATGTTAGACCTTGCCATTTCTCGGTCACCACGGCCCACTAAACAAAACA